>AWWV01007234.1:0-36140 GCA_001974805.1 Corchorus capsularis
CTAGTTTCTTTTCCTGTTCTTCCATTTTTTTTCAAGTAACCAAAAATACAAAAAAGACTTCTCTTTCCTCATTCCTTTTCGTTTTTTTTCCTACTTTTACAACAACAACAAAGAAATCCTTACCTTTTTTTTTTCGAGCCACTTCTTACTTCCTTCTACCTTGCATTTCTTGTTGTGTCCAAGTTTTACTTTCCTCAACCGAAAACAAAAACAAAAATGGGGTTAGGGTCAGTTTAAATAGAGTTGTAAGTTAGAGAGCTCAGAATCAAATTTGGTTTGGGGAAAACATAAAAGAGGGGGTGGAGAGAGACATACTTAAGTCTGGGGTCGATCTAACGGTGAACCGAGGCGGATCTGACAGTGGAAATAGCTCCAGTTTAAGCTCGATTAAGGCGTTTCTCAACGGCGTTTGGAGAATCTAAGGCCAGATCTGAACTTAGCAAGGCTCGAGGACGCTAGCAGCAAAGTTTCAGACCCAAGAGGAGCTCCGGCAACGAGCAAAGCGGCGGCGCTGCGTTCAGAGGGAGAGGTGAGAGAAGGTACAAAAAAGAAAGGTTTTTTTTATCTGTTTGCGTTTTTCTTTATTCGATCTTTTCCTTTCGTATTATGTATATATACATGTGAATTTGGTTTTATTATTGTAGTATATGGGCATTTAGTTGGTTATTGGATGGTGGCCTAAAGGTCCCTCTTTGTCCATCAATCCGGCCTTGTTTATTTTTATATATATTTTATATATTGTTAATTAGTTTGATTTAGTTAGTCATTAAGGGGGTAATGCCGTTGTTGACTTTAGGAATTAATATTGGTATATAGGTAAATAGGGAAAGTATGACTTTACGTTATTAATTATGTCATAACATGCATTTTAAATTTCCTTAAATATTGTTGAGGCCATGCTCATTTGAGAAAAGTAAATTAACTCCGATGATGGAATAATCGGTTGAAATGTTGACAGTGTTGTCTATTTTAATCCGAATTTCCTAGGCTTGAGACATTTATTTGGGGGTCTTACCAATCAAGTGGAAGGTGCCCAAATAATGCCTCTCGTATAACCACTTGGCAAGACATTTGCTAAACCGGATTCATGCATCATATGCATCCATACCTCAAGAGATAGTCAATAATTACTTTAAAAAATGAAAGCAAAGAAGCAAAACAAAAGTAAAGTAAAAGGATTAATGAAGTAATGAGAATAAGAGTAAAAGGATTAAAAAAGTAAAGGTAGTAATCAGTAATTAAGAAAGGAAGTAAAAAGATTAATCAGTAAATTGATAATCAAGAGAGGAAGTAAAAGTAGTAATCAGTAAATCAGTAATTAAGAGTCAAAGTAAAAGGATTAATTAGTAAATTGATAATTAAGAGAGAAAGTAAAATGAGTAATCAATAATTAAGAAAGGAAGTAGAAAGGACTAATCAGTAAATTAATAATTAAGAAGGGATTAATTAGTAAAATTGGTAATTGAGAGTCAAAGTAAGAGAGGTAATTAGAGAAATAGTAGTTAAGAGTAAAAGAAGTAATTTACAAATTAGTAATAAACAGCAAAATGATAAAAAGTAATGGTAAGGAGTAAAATGGTAATCAGTAGAAAAGAGTAAAATGGGTATTCAGTAAAGAAAAAAAAAAGAGTAAAAAAAGAAAAGAAAGGGGTAATAAGTAAAAAGAAAGTAAAAAATAGTAATCAGTAAAAAGAGTAAGAAAGGAATTAGTAAAAGAAAAAGTGAAAATGGTAAAAAGGAGGTAGAATAGAGTAATCAATAATTCGGTTAAAAAGGTAGAAAATGGAAGTAATTATTAATAAAAGAGTCAAATGGCATGAAATTACTTTAAAAAAAATAGAAACAACCGATAATAGAAACCCACAGTTAAGTCTAAACTGGTCAGTGTCGTCTTTCGACGGGCGTCGTGGGGGTGCTAATCCTTCCCCACGCGTACCCGACGCCCGAACCTTTAGAACTCTGGTTAGAAGACCGTTTATTAGGTTTAGTGACCTTCGCCAAGCTTAGATTGACATTAGACTTAATAATCTGATAGGTGGCTAATCACACCTAGGTTAAAAAAGATTAGTGGCGACTCCCGTAGCTCGAATTTAAGTCGTTCAGCGGTAGGGTTTGGACCTCGGACCCGCACGTTGCGACACAAGCAAAACAGGAACTGCACATGGAAAAAGGCTTCTCCAATTCCTTTGTTTCTTCAGGATTTGTCCTATAAGCTGGCTTATTAGGTATTTGCGCCCCAGGGATGAAGTCAATTTGATATTCAATCCCCCTAATTGGTGGTAAACCACTAGGAATCTCCTCAGGAAACACATCTACATAATCACTCAAAAGAAAAACAATGTTGCTTGGAAGCTCTTTTTCCAAGTGGTTAGTGCTCACAAGTGTATATTTAAGCAAAAGTAGATCAAAACATGATTATCATTCAAAGCTTCTTTAATCTCACTCTTAGTAGCTAACATACACTCCTTATTAACTTTCTTAGAACTAGCATGCTTATCAACCAAATTAGATTTACTTTCAACGCAATTCATACTAGTACTAACAAACTTACCCTTTTCTTTAGTCCTAAATTCAGATTCCAACTTAGCAAATTCATCCCTCACTTTTATTTGATCTTTTAAAACTTCTTAAGGTGATAAAGGAATCAAAGTAATAGGACGCTTACCACACATAAAGGAATACTTATTTGTCTCACCATCATGATGGACCTTATTGTCATATTGCCATGGTCGACCAAGTAAGACATGGCATGTTTGCATTGGTAGCACATTACATAACACCTTATCATCGTACCTGCCCAAAGAAAGAGAAATTAAAACTTGTTTGTTAACCTTAATCTCCTCTCTATCATTGAACCATCCTAAACTATAGGGTTTAGGGCGTTTAGTGGTAGGTAACGCTAACTCCTTCACTAGGTACACACTAGCTATGTTTGTACAGCTTCCTCCATCAATGATCACACTACTAGGCTTCCCATTCGCATACATCCGAGTATGAAACAAATTCTCCCTTTGATTGTGCACATCTCCTTTAACATAGACACTTAAAGTTCTCCTTGCAAATAAGTTCAAGAGTGCCGGTGTTGAACCATCATCATCCTCATCCTCATATGACAATCCCCTTTCATCATCTCCACTAGAAGCTATAGAAATTCTTCATCTTCACTAAAAATTTCCCCATAGTCATTAGTATACATAACCTTCTTGTTAACGCAATCCTTTGCATAATGACCATATCCTTGACACTTAAAGCATTTAACATGGTTCTTAGAAGATGAACCCGATGAAGGCTTAGGATCGGTTTTAGGACTTGCTCCTTTTTGCGCCAACTCCTTCTCTTTATTGGATGATTTCTCATCTTTCTTGATTGGAGTTTTCCATGAGCTTGATGATGATGCAAAGCTCTTCTTATTCTTCTTCACTTGGCTTTCGGCCTTCAATGCATGTTGAAGCAATTCCTCAACATCATAGTGTTGTTGCATCTCCACAATGTCATGAATTTCCCTATTCAACCCCGCCAAAAATCTTGCTATAGTGGCTTGTGGAGCTTCATCAACTTCGGCCCTAGACATCAACAACATCATCTCGGAGTAGTATTCATCAACACTCCTTGTTCCTTGCCTCAAAGATTGCAATTCTTGGTAGAGACCATTAGTATAAAAGCTTGAAACAAACCTCTTCCTCATAAAGCTCTTTAGCGCCAACCAAGTATCAATAGGTCTTTCCAAATTTCTTCTTCTTGCTTGCACTAGTTGATTCAACCAATTTAAAGCATTCTCCGTAAATTCAAGAGTAGCAATTTGCACCTTCTTTGGCTCGGCATGATGGTGATAATCAAAGTACATATCCAATTTCGACTCCCACTCCAAGTAATCGGATGGTGACCCTCTCCCATTGAATTTAGGCATTTTAACTTGATGTTGTCTTTAGACTCTTCTCTTTCAACTCCCCTCCTAAGCCGCATATTCTCATTGATTGCTTGACCTCCAAGCTCTTTTTGCCTCAATCTCTCCATTGAATCCATCAGAGGAACAACTTGTTTTGGTGGAGGTTGAACTCTTTCAATGTTGTTTACGGCATTGGCTCCTTGTTGAGCATGTTAGGGTTGTTGATTTCGTTCTTGCCTTACTTGTTGGACATCATTGGCTAAAGCATCGAATTTAGTATCCATAGTGTCCAATCGTTGCATTAGGGTCTGCAACATAGTAGCCAAATTGGCTTGATCTCCTTCTTGTGTTTGGTCTCCTATGATACCTACAAAAAGAACAAAGATTAGTAGTAAAAATCCTCACAAGTATGTTTGTGTGTTTTTACTTTTGACTTGTGCTCTCGTATTTACACTCAAATCCTATGGATTGGCGGTCCACTACTCTCTTGATGATCTGACCAGATTTTGCCTTTTAATAGCTTTCAATAGGCCTAATAAGAGCAACTCCTAGAGACCCCTTTCTTCTCGTGACCTACTTGAGGAACGAACAAATAGAAGCAAAATTCTTGTGAATCAAAGGAAAGTGATCAAAAACCAAAACCAATCTTCACAACTTTCTGGTGTAACCCGCGCCTGGGCAATGTTGACCCGCGCCTGAGCAAGGTTGCGGAATAGCCTTGCCAAACCTCCTGGTGTAGCCCGCGCCTGGGTAAGCCTTCAAAGCCCTAGTACCATTTAAATCCTATTTTGTACCACATAAATCAAACAGGGCCTGAAATTCTTCAAATTCAATCATAATTCACAGCAAAAGCAACCCAAGAATCTCAATCACACAATCAATTAGGGTTAATTGCAACCAATTGAATCAATTGAACAATGAAAACCCTAATCTCCCAAAATTCCCAAACAAAAATCCTAGTTAATGTCGAAAATCGATAACACCACAGATTTTTTTGATTTTTTTCAATATTTTTCCCAGAAAGATCACACTAAAAGAAGTCTAAAGCTCAAATTTCACAGTTTTCCGAGTTCAAACGAATCCGGGACAAAAATCACAAGTTTCTGGTCGAATTTTTTTTATTTTTTTTAATTGTTTTGATATTTTTCTATATAACTACTAGTTAGAAGGAACTCAAATCTGAAATTTCAAAGCAAACAGAGTTAAGATGAATCAGATATGATTTTTAAAGTTTCTGAATTTTTGGATTTTTCATGAAGGTGGTGCGATGAGTGTGTAGTTGAATTTTGATGGATGAAAACTTGATGAATGATGAAAAGAAGGATAGATTTACCGATTGAAGATGACAACCTATGCTCTGATTACCAATTGATACGAATCTAGTTGTATTAGATTCAAATCTATCCTTGAGACCCGCCAAGAATCTACTTGAACTTCTTCAACTTCTAGACAAGTATGTCGACAACCTTCACAACGCAAGCTCTCTTCGTTCGTCGGCCCTAAATTTCCAACTAGACCTGCAATTGAGCACCTAAGATCACAAGATTCACAAACAATTAAGCAATCACAACCTAATTGTTTGCTAGGACTCTACAAGATTGAAGAACCCTAAGTTTGCTCAAACTAGAACAATGAAGCTAAGATAATCAATTTGGGAAAAAAAATCCTCAACTTTATTAATCAACTAAACTTATCTTTACAAGAGGGGAATAGACCTTTATATAGTAGAGGGGTCGACGCATATACCCCCTTAAACCTCCTCAAGGGCAGTTTACACATAAAGGAAGGAACAAGGAAATTACCTACACCTTGTCCTACTAGGAAAAATAAATACATAACTAAATTAAGCAAGGATTGGACTTAGTCAAACAAGACCCAACCCAATGTCTTCTAGACTAAATAAATAACTAATCTAAGATAGAATAAAGACCCAATTGGCCGAATTACACAATGATAAGATCAAGGCTCAACGATTTCAAGTAAAGTGCATAGCTTGGAATCGTTGGGAATATTCCTTGGCTTGATGTCTTCAATGCTCTCCAATTGATCTTCAATGGACTTCAAACCTTCAAGATGAGTTCGTACCAAGCCCAATAAAGCTTCCTTGAACCTTTTAGTCCGAGCCCTTGTCATAGGACCTAATGGAATGACTAAAGGGTCAAATGGCCGGTTGTGCCCGGTCTTGTGCGATTGGCCCATGCCATGGCCGGTCATGTGTGATCCCTCCATGCAATATTGGCCGGTCTTGTGCGATGGCATCCTCTCCATGCTCCTCCATGCTTCCTTTTAAACCGGGATCAAACCATAGCAGCTTCTTGAATATCCGAGACATCTCCAAGTTTATCCGAGGAATGATCTCCATTAGTTCCATTGTGCTCTTCAAGACCATGATAAGCCCTTGGCGCATCAAATGTCACGTTGGACCAAAATGCCACGTGGCAAGGCCACATCAGACCAAGGCGCGACGTGGCAATCTTGTTTGAGAGGGACTAAAATGGCTCCAAATTGCAAGTTCAAGGGGCAAAATGTCCAAAATTAAAGTTTAGGGGCAAAACGTCAAAATCATACAAGTTTAGGGGGCAAAAGGGGTATTAAGTTGCATAAAAAATTCAGAAAATCAGTGTGAAAGAAAAGCGAATAGCCATGCCAATATCAGTAAGGGCGTATTTAAGGGGGAGCAGGCAGGGGCCATGGCCCTCCCTAAGTTGGTGAAATTGTCTTTAAGTCCTTGTAAATTTTCATGTGAAATGGAAAAATTGTTTATTTGGCCCCCCTTAGTTGGTGAAATTGTCTTTAAAGACATTTAAATTTTAATGTGGAATGAAAAAAATTTTAATTGAACCCCTAATATTTTACAAATAAATCCTTATATTATAACAAATTTTATTACTTATATATTAAATTTATATCATTAACAATATTTTTCAATTATAACTATTGTCAATTTTTTGACAAGTATATTATTGTATACGATTATATAAATGATAAAAGCATATTCCCTCCCTCCCAAGCAAGAGTCCTAGCTCCGCCCTTGCCAATATGTAACAACTTTTAGACACCTCCAAATGTTAAACAGAAAAACACTGTGCACATGAAACCGTTTTTGTGCATATAAAGGAAAATTTTTGGAACATCAAAGTTATATATGATTGTAAAATTAATAATTGATAAAATATGGATCCGTAACATACCTTAGCAATATTGATTCCAAAAACAGTTCATACTCTTGCTCTGTTCCACGGTCGCAAAGCAATTCCTCCTTTTCATTAGTAGCCTCGTTTAAGATTATGGCAAATACATTATTAAAAATAATGCTGCTTAACTTCAAAGCGTAGAGAAAATCTTTGATTGCATATAATTAGCAAAGTAATCAGCATAAGAATTCTCACACACAATAATCAATAATGGATGCATTTAATATAGCGAAATTACGAAAGTCTTTGATTCATAATGCATACCTTTAATCCTTTATTCCAAAGGATGAGTGATTTAGCATGTGAGATCACCTCTTGGAACAGATTTTTCAGCAACTTTGAATCTTCCATAGATTTTGTGTTTGGTTGATGATGTTAGGTGAATGTTGACACTGAGAATCGGACAAACATCCATTCATAGAAAACACCGAAGGACAGCTTCCTTGGTAGATAATTTAAGCTGGACAATCTAGGACAACAATTTGCCATCTCCGAACTAGTTTCATAATAAAAGTTATTTGTATGAGAAAGGTTACTTATGTTTAAAAGTTACCGGCCTTAGGAGCAGAAATTTTGATTTCCTGCCCTTTTATATCACATTCTCTTAGGATCAGAGTTTCCAGATGGTCACATTTGCTGAAGAAATCATTATTAATTTCACTTCGGGAGAAGACTCGGCTCACGAAGGTTTTGAGGCTAGTCAAATTCTTGAATGATCGGCTGTTGAAATTTAGGGTTGAAAGAGATATCCAGAGGGGGTTCCATCTTTGGGACAAAACAGAGGTTTAGACTGCAAATTTGATGTCCAAAAAGGAAAGGATGTGAAGGATTACAGCGTCCGGTAAATCGCTCAGCGATCCATTTCATTTTCCTCCACAGCTTTGCTCTTCTTCGATATAGCAGCCATTGAAGAAGGAAACACTAAAAACGGATCAAAACAGTTGAGAGATACCTGAGATTGGAGGATAACCCAGATCGCAAAATCAACAGTCCAGAAATAAATTTGGGCAGACGAAAATGAAGGGTTGATGCGAGGGTTTGGGGAAAATTTTGGGAAAATGAATAAAATTCGGGGGTGATTTAAGTTGGCCTAGGAAAGAAATAAAAAAAAATAAAATAAAATCAGGGCTGTTTAATAAATTTGGGCATGACTAATTAAAATAGCGTTTTGCAATGTTCTACAATTAGGAAGGAGGATAAACTATAAAGAGATAAAAACTGGCACCCCTAGTGGGCTTAGGTTTTTTTTTTTGGTTCAATTACATGTATTCATAACGAATAACGATCTACAATTAATCTTCCTCAGGTTGGTACACTATGGGATTAAAGGATTAAAGGTTCTTCAACGATTTTTTTTTTAATTCTATTCATAAGATTTCAATGAAAAATCTTAAAAAATAACAAGTAGATGTAGATTTTGTTTTTTTTCTCTCAAAAAAAAAAAAAAAAAAAACCACTCGCGGGTCTTTTCTATTTCCTTTGATAACATGATTAGTATGCTATCTATATGGATATATAAATTAATTTTATAATTTCCATCAATTTTGTTTGTATGAATTTCTAAAATTATTTAAGCTTGTTATAGATTCCATGCTTGTTTATGTACGTATAAATATGAAGCGTATAATTAAGAATATTCTAGCGCAAAGAAAGCAAAGCATGCAAATTAACTGTCACCCTTAGGCAATTGTAAACTGTTAAAACAAACATAACCATCCAAGCCAAGGGCTTGGAGCATTAAGTACAGGTCTGATTTAGTTTACAAACAAGTTCGTTTTTCTCTTCAAATATTGCCACTATAAGAAAGAAACTACCGGTCCCTGCAAACAGCCTTTTCTTGAGCTTTACTTCAGCCTTTAATCTAGCTAATTAAGCTTGGAATTCAGCTTCAAATTAGCCTAATTATATATATTTAAGCAACAAACAAGCCAAAAGCAAGCCCAAGGTTTTGGTATTTCCACCATAGGCTACATAGGTAGGAGCATTATAGTAAATTCTGGCTTCTTCTACCTGTAATCGATCACCCATTGCAATTTCCACCTGTAAATATCGATCATTCAAGAAATGAATTAGAATTACCGTCAAATTATAAAAAAAAGATCCTTACCTTTCCATTATTCCCAACACTTACAACTTGAGAAACTTCGTAACACCAAAGTTAATCATATATAACATTATAGTATATCATTTTTGGTACGTAGCAATTAATTTTCAGCAAAACCTAAATTTTAAAAAATGTTAATAATTATAAATTCCGTACGTACCTCCAAGTCTGTCCACCATAGACCCGCAGCAACTGAAAGATGTTTAGCATGAAAGATAATTTCTTGGAACAGAACGTGGAGGAACTCCACGTGTTTCATACGCCGATATGAGCAATCCAGAAACATGTCAACCTTGTCCAGGATTGGGCAGCCATCCATAGACAGTTTCATGGGAAACATAGTACTGTTTCGGTAGCAAAACGATGACAACATCGGAGCAGAAATCTCCAGTTTCCAGAATCCATCATCATTTTCGTAGTTATAATTTGGAAACTCCACCAAACTCAAATTGACCAGCCTTGGAGCAGAGATTTTGATAACCCTTTTCACGTATGGGTAGCAACGCCTTAGGGTTAGGGTTTCCAGATTCAAGCAGGACGAAAAGTGATCATCTTCAAATATGAGTGGACATTCTTCAAGAGTGAGAGTTTTGAGTGAAGTGCAAAGAGGAAACTTGGGACACTGTAGATGACCCATGTTCATTTCTTGGACAGAATGTGAAACTGCATAGTTGAAGACTTTTTCTATGAAACGTTTATCTGTCGAAATGATGTGAAACCTCATGCTTTTGAGGTTAGAGTCTTCACGTCTTGCCAGGACTTGACGTATGAAGTTCTTAAAAAAATGGCGATTTCTGAATGATCTGAAGTCGAAATTAAGGGTTTGTAGACATGTCCAGAAACGGTTCCATCTCTTTGACAGAGAACTTGTTTTAATTGCTTCTTGTGTTTCCAGAAATGATAGGATATGAGAAATCAAAGAGTCCGGTAACTCACTTATTCTGTCTTTTCTTGTTACTTCTTGGGCTGATGATCTGCTCTTCTTCATTATTTCCATTTCAAACTATCTAGGAATGACAAATTAAACAACAAAGAAAAATTAAAATAGTTATAATCATAATTAATCTCTCCTTTAAATACTGCAAATAATTAATGACATGATGAATTAGTAAGTCATATATAGCCAACTTTTCAATTAGGGAAAGTCTTAATTACACAAAAATCTTACAACAAACTAAATAAAAATTATTACACATGAACCGGTCTAGTGCTAAATCTGGTGCTAAATTTGTGTCTAAATTTTAGGAAAGATTTTGAATTGTCACAATTCTATTGGTCGGGACTATGGATGACGAGGTGAACCGGTCCATCTAATAATTTCTCCAAGCTGAAAGGTTAAGTAATACTATATAAGTAATGGTTTTTTTATTAATTAATTAATTAATTACTTAAAATAAATTATATGATAATAATCAAATAAACTAGTTTCATAAATTCAGTTTTCTATTTTGACATATTTTATATGTTTATAAATTATATTATTTTATGTCATTTTTAAATTATTAATATAGGTATTTAATTTTTGTAAATTTTTAGAATTCCACCATGAAATAATTTCTCTGCACAATTTTTTTATTGAATAGTCTTTTACGAAATATAAATGTTAAATAAAATTCATTATGATATACATCAAAACAATTTTTTTATAGACCTTCAATTCAATGTAGAATTGTGCTACTAATTCAAGAGTATTAAATAGAATTTTCATTTTCACCCAAACACATAATTTCATTCTTATCATTGCAATAACTTATCTTAATTACTACCAAGTACCAAAAGGGCAGGTTTACATAGCTCAATTAGAACTAGATCCATGGCACTCACCGAGTGTAGAAATAAAAAGGTAGTTTATAATAGTTTTCTTTTTTGACACATTTAAATTGGTACTTTTTTAAATGATATAAATAAAAATTAATTATTCAAATGGGTAGTTTTTATTATCCTTGGTGGTTTTATTTTCAAATAGGTAGTTTTTATTATCCTTGTTGGTTTTATTTTCAAATGGCTAGTTTTTATTTTGTTTTTAATTTTTTAAAAACTGAGTTTGTGTCCGAGTTAACATCATGACACAAACTCAGGACTTCACTTTATAATTAGTATAGATTATGAATGTTGTGAAGTCTAATGCCATGAACCACAGCCTCTCTCCCATAGCCCTCATGATGAAATTATATATTTTCATAAATTGGTAATAAGAATGGAAAAGTTAAATGTTAGGCACATATTTTCCTATATTTTATATGTTAATTCTATTAGATTATGTGCCTATTTCTATGTACTTGATGCTTAATTTATTCATATTTATGTTTTAGGTACATATTGGAGTGTTTCAAGGCAAAAGGAGCTAAATTGGAGCTATTTAGAACAAGTTGGAAAAATTCTGTTTCAACTTGGAGCGGGTCGAAATCAAGCTAGAAATTCTCTTGTTTCGACCTTCCGTTGGAAGACAGAATTTGGAAGACACGTTGGGCTCAACTCATTGGGCTTAAATTTAATTCCAGCTGGACATGTAATTGGGCCTTGGGAAAAACGTAATTACCCCATGCTATTTACAATTATTGTTTTTAGGATTTTATTTTGTGGCAAAATCGTAAAATTGCCAAAACCTAAAAATAGATTAGGTATATAATTGGAGGCAGCCGAATGCCTTGGAGAACTTTGAATTCCAGATTTTGCTTTTAGGCTTAAAACGTAACTTTGGAGCAAAATAGAGATTTTCTCCATTATTAATTCTTTTCTTTTCTAATTTAATTTAATTTGAAGACTTTCAATCTCTTGGGTATTTGATTTGTGAGGCTCTGCGCTTATTCATCTATCTTGTAAGTATTTCAATTTTCTCTGGATTATTTGAATGATTTTATGCTTGATTATTTAGAATGGCCATCTATTTTAATTGGGTATGATTTCTATTGTTAGATGAGATTCCTATATGTAATCGTAGGTAATCAAATTACAAGTAACAACTTAGAGTAGCCCTCTAAGAGAATCTTGAATATAGATTGAATGTTGCCTATATTAGTGAACATTGTCTATTGTTGGCTAATATTTTTCTAGATTTTAAAGCAATGGGTTACTTGAATCTGGTAGACGCTTGGAACTAGGTTAGTACACTTGTTAGGATTTAGTCTAGGACTTGCGTCATGACTAATGAAGACTAAGGAAAGATAGGGATTAATGGTCGATGACGTTAATCTACGCCACCTATTTATAAGTTAGATATCAATTGATGCCAAGGATCAAATCCTTTTAACCCAAGAGTGCGATTGTCTTGAAATTGGATTATTTATTTAATTGTTACTTTAATTTCACTAGTTTAATTTGTATTTAATTTAGTTTAATCAATTTATTCACAAACCCCCCCCCCCCCCCATTTAGTTTAATTCACAACTTTAGGAAAGGTAATTAAAACAATAGTTCTATGTGGGATCGACTCGTACTTACCCTGTCTATAGGTTTTGTATGATTTTTATTTTTGGTGGAATACGACACCCATCAAATTTTGGCGCCGTTGCCGGGGAACTCATTTGTTTTGTTACTTTCCTTAAGTTTTGTTTTTATTTTTCGTATTTTGTTTTTGTTTTTGTGTTTTTGTTAATTTTGCAGGTTTAGGCATCAAGCACTGCTTTACAAGTCATCCCTCCATTCAAGTGTTCAAGAATTATTGGATAAATTTGGTTTCCTCATTCCTTGAACTTAATTTATATTTTCATTATTATGGAACAATTTAGCACTTATGATGGATTCTCTTACTATGACCCTTATTACAACCATTATTCTTACAATTCAGGTTATGAAGATTATCCACCATATGAGCAGCATGGAGATCAACATTTTCTTAGTTCGTGTTATGAGCCATATGCAAGTTATAACCCATTGGAGGAACAACAGATTCCTGCACACTTTGTGGCTTTCATGGAAAAGCTTGTTGAGGAAACATCCTTACTTGCTAAAGGACAATCGTTAATTAATCAAAAATTATCGATACATGAACAAAAGATAGAAGATCTGGGAAATCAAATGGGACAACTTGTTGATTCCTTAGGAAGGGTTGAAGCTTACCTCAATACCCTTGAGGAAGAAGAGAATGACGCATGGGAAGTGAACCTTGGTGAGAATGAAGCTGAAAAAGAAGATGAGATAACTTCTTCAGTTAGTCAACCTCAACCCCTTCCTAAGCCAACATTAAGTGGAAACTCCGCATCCGAAGTCAATATGGTTGATAACTCTTCTCCAAATGAAATTTTGAGATGTGAGAATCATGATTTCCTAGGGATTGAAAAGTTTTTGAAGTTTGGATGCTTCAATGGTGATGATTCATGTGACGAAAGGGTGACAATGGAGCCATTCTTTGAGAATGACGATGCCTGCAAGTTTAACAATGTTGCTGGGATGCTGAGAATGCAAGAGGGGTCTAAAATAAATTTCTTACACTTAAGAAGCTCTTGCACAAACCCACCACGGCAACAACAAGGGCATTGGCTTTACTAGCCATTCATGGAGTTCCTTTACGCAAAATAGGTGACTTCCTTCCATATCTCTTTAATTTTCTTTTATTCTTATATGTTCATATCTTTCGATTTTGTTCATATTTGATTTTTGCATTGAGGTTGAAAGATCCTCCTTGACAAATAGAGAATGGAAATGTCTAGCCAAAGACATTAAATGACGGCGCTAGATGGGAGGCAACCCATGATTTTATTTTATTTTATTTTTTTATACCATTCATGCATTTAGCATTCTACATGCATCAATTGCACACATGCACATTTAGGTTGAAAATTTTCTTTCTCCGTTAGAACCAATTTTCAATTTTGCTCTTATTTTGGAAGAAAATTTGCTGCTGTGAATTTCCTGTTTGGACCTGTAAAACAGGGTCCAAATGACCCTTATCCGGGTCGACACAGGAATTTATATACGTTTGGCCAAAAGTTCCTGAGCTAACCCTAAACAGGGTGAACTCAACCATTTTCAGGTTAACTCAGGAGATTTTCAAAATTAACCCTTTTTCAAAAAAAAATCTTAATTTTCTTTTCTGCCCTAATTTTTTTTCCCCCAAATTCTTCTTTTCCTCGAACCACCTTCTTCAACCTCTCCTCTTCACCACCCAAACCCGATCCTCCTCCCCCACACTTTGAATTCCAGATTTTACTCAATCCGACGCAGTCCCAGTGCCGTTCTCTGTTTCTATTCACCGTCATTGACCATCTCTTTTTCTCCTATTCTCCTCCCTCATTCTATCATCTTCTTCCCTCCACCACCAACCCCATCTTCATCCTCCATAGCCGCCACTCAAGCTTTCGCCGGCGGCTAAACCGAACCTATCTTCCTCCATCACCGACCATTCCCTGTTTCTTTCTTCTTCTTCTTCTTCTCTTTTCCTTCTCCAACCGAAACCTCTCCCCTCCGCCACCCTCTCATCTTTAACCTTCTCCAGGCCACGACGTTGCTTCACCGTCAACAGCAAGCTTCCACCGAGGCGGAGCACTAAACCGACGCTGCACATCTATTATCATCGGCGGTGCTCTCGTCTCCACTGATTTTCCGACTTCGAAAGGGAGTAAACCAGTCGACGCCGACGCAACCAAGCTCTGTCTTCTTCCCTTGTAACAAACCCGACGCTGCCTCATCTCTCCCCAGCACTGTTTCTCCCTTATCTAGGACTGTCCAATCGCGACAGACTTGATTCACCCAATTCCGATAGCTCTTGTTGGCTTCTACTATATAGATTTTCCACTGAGCTAACGAGATTTTAAAGTTTTCTTTTCATCGATCATCATTGATGCTTCATGTTAATTGCGATTTAAAGAAATCTTCTGTCTTAATTGAAATTCTGTTGGATTTTGGTTATTTTACATTGTGTTGGGTAATTTCACTTTGTCTTTTAAGATGGTCTGTTGAAAATTGGCAGTAGCATACGGTTATGGAATTTTTTGAGTTTGATGAATTTGTGCACTGACATTTGTGAATGCTTCTTGGTATTACTTGGTTCATTGCAATTCATGATACATGCTTTTGAGCGATATGAACCCATATTATTTGAACAGTGTTGATTGTTACTTGCATCTTTTGCTTACTCACTGTTCTGTACCACTGGAAATTGAGATAGCATAGGCTGTTCTTTCTATGATAGTGCATATTGATAACGGAGTTAGTTAGATTTCCTATCTTTTTCTTTAATTTTTCATGTTGCATTTAGTTTTTCATGTTTAGGACCTTATTTAAGACATGCTATGATACTTTGTGCTTATTGCTATGTTTGCTTAAATTATTGGATTGGGTGCACACGTTCTTGATAGATTAAGTATTGCATATATCATGTTATTGTTTCCCCACCTTTGTGCTTAATGTGTTGCTATTGATCTAACCAAAAAGATTTTTAAAGCAATTCATTGATTTTTGAAATTATTTTCAAAAATTCTAAAATTGTTTTGAGTACACATTGTCTTGTCTCTTTGATTTATCTATGAAAGCTAGTTTGGCATGGTTTAGTTTAGTATTAAGGCATTTGTAATATATTTCAAATTTTCATATGCAAGATCATTCTTTGATTGAAATTTATAGGGAGTTTTTCATAAAGTATTATTTCTAGAACTTGCTTAATTATCTTTTCGAGGCGAATTATATATTTAGCTCATTATCTTTTATAGTATACACTTTTATTGAACTAGAACATATGCATTCTAGGATTGAGCTTGAGCCTAATTTTTACCAACCCTTTTGAAAGACCATAGTAGTGAAACCCATTGAGCCTTTTTCTTGGTTATAGCCGATATTTGATATATTTCTTTGTTTTTAGCCACATTATCCCAAAGAACCCTAACCATTTTAAAGAAAGACAAGTTTTCTCTTAGCCTTATTATCTCTTGATTGGTGAAATTTGATCACTTGTTTTATTGTTGGTTCTTGGCTAAAGCATGGAAATCGGTTATTTGTGAGGGATTCCTACTATTCCTTAGTTGGAGATCCTATTAGAAGGGTTGATTAGATGTCCAAGTGATTAATTGAAAAGTGTTAAAAAAATATATATCAAGTTAGTAACTTGAGGTGGGAGAGCATAAAATGCAACCACCAAGAAAATTCAAAAAAAAAAGAATTGAAAAAAAAAAGACACTTGTGCTTATAGTTATGGACATTCATTTGTGTATTCATTGTTTATGGTAAAGTTAAGAAGGAGAAGAAAGTTGAAGTTCTTGGAGCCAAGTTTTGGGCTACTCATTGATATATTTGCCCATGATTATTTTCACTTCACCTTTCTTGAAATATTTTTGATATATCCTTTCCCCTTTCTTTGATAGTCCACTTTACCCATTAGCCCCATTACAACCCTTATTATTAATGCATTCTAGTTCTTGTGTATACTATGCTTTATTTCATTTTGAGCTAATATTTAGTGGAGATTAGATAGTTTTGCAAGCCTATGGTAAGTATACTATTATGAGTGGATTATAAATACCTATTAAGGTATGATAAACCCTATAATATTTTGATTGGATTTTTGAGCATATTTTTATTTGATTTATATTACATTTGAATTTTTACTAACCTTTATTATACCTTTCTAGAATTAGTGGATGAATTTTCGAGATGACCTTTTTGTGTACTCCACATTTTCAAAATTCCTTTTGATCAAAACACATTTTTGGTTGATTATTTTAGCAACTACTTTCACATTGCGGACAATGTGTTATTTAAGTGTGGGGGAGGGAAATGTCTATTTTAAAGGTCTATTCTTTGCATTTTCAACTAGAGGAGGCTTTTCAAAAACAATTTTTAAAATTTTTCCAAAAATTTTTGCTTTTCAAAACTTTTGCTTCTCTAGTTAAATTCTTCTACATAATGTTTATGGGTGTCGTTCTAGTTAAATAAGCCCTCAGGAGACTATACTCCTCCTCTAGGGACGCTTAGGGGTTTAAAGACTTGTGGTTTACGCTAAAAACCACGCCTACGAAAGTGGAACTAAGTCATTTGTTGCATGTGATTTTCCTTTTTGATTTTAGAGTGTTTGTTTCCATATGCATTTGTTTGCTTGTCTTTAGTTTTCCTTGACTTTTTAGTTTTTGTTTTGTTTTCTAGCTTGCTAGGGACTAGCAAGATCTAAGTGTGGGGGAATTTGTTAGGCACATATTTTCCTATATTTTATATGTTAATTCTATTTGATTATGTGCCTATTTCTATGTACTTGATGCTTAATTTATTCATATTTATGTTTTAGGTACATATTGGAGTGTTTCAAGGCAAAAGGAGTTAAATTGGAGCTATTTAGAACAAGTTGGAAAAATTCTGTTTCAACCTGGAGCGGGTCGAAATCAAGCTAGAAATTCTCCTGTTTCGACCTTCCGCAGGGTCGAAATAGGGCTGTGAAATCAAGACAGAATTTGGAAGGCACGTTGGGCTCAACTCATTGGGCTTAAATTTAATTCCAGCTGGACATGTAATTGGGCCCTGGGAAAAACGTAATTACCCCATGCTATTTACAATTATTGTTTTTAGGATTTTATTTTGTGGCAAAATCGTAAAATTGCCAAAACCTAAAAATAGATTAGGTATATAATTGGAGGCAGCCGAATGCCTTGGAGAACTTTGAATTCCAGATTTTTCTTTTAGGCTTAAAACGTAACTTTGGAGCAAAATAGAGATTTTCTCCATTATTAATTCTTTTCTTTTCTAATTTAATTTAATTTGAAGACTTTCAATCTCTTGGGTATTTGATTTGTGAGGCTCTGCGCTTATTCATCTATCTTGTAAGTATTTCAATTTTCTCTGGATTATTTGAATGATTTTATGCTTGATTATTTAGAATGGCCATCTATTTTAATTGGGTATGATTTCTATTGTTAGATGAGATTCCTATATGTAATCGTAGGTAATCAAATTACAAGTAACAACTTAGAGTAGCCCTCTAAGAGAATCTTGAATATAGATTGAATGTTGCCTATATTAGTGAGCATTGTCTATTGTTGGCTGATATTTTTCTAGATCTTAAAGTAATGGGTTACTTGAATCTGGTAGACGCTTGGAACTAGGTTAGTACACTTGTTAGGATTTAGTCTAGGACTTGCGTCATGACTAATGAAGACTAAGGAAAGATAGGGATTAATGGTCGATGACGTTAATCTACGCCACCTATTTATAAGTTAGATATCAATTGATGCCAAGGATCAAATCCTTTTAACCCAAGAGTGCGATTGTCTTGAAATTGGATTATTTATTTAATTGTTACTTTAATTTCACTAGTTTAATTTGTATTTAATTTAGTTTAATCAATTTATTCACAAACCCCCCCCCCCCATTTAGTTTAAGTCACAACTTTAGGAAAGGTAATTAAAACAATAGTTCTCTGTGGGATCGACTCGTACTTACCCTGTCTATAGGTTTTGTATGACTTTTATTTTTGGTGGAATACGACACCCATCATTAAATAAAAGAAATGAAAAATAAAATGAAAATAAAAATTTATCAAAACGGTCCATCCAATTTTCGCAAAGGAATAAATCTTTGAGAAGGATGAAGTATTTTTTGGGATAAATTTTTAAATAGAAATCGACATTTAGAAATTAAAAAAACCTTTTAACAAATTACTTAATATTTTTTTGTGTGCCTTATTGTTTTAGTATATAATATCAAATAAAACACAAATATCATAATTGGATCAAATTTATAACATTAATGTTGTCTTAATTAGTTGGCATTGCGTGCGTGACACACGTTCATGCTTGTGTGTCAGATCATACTGTGTGTTGCGTGACAAATAATGTGCATGAAACCCGAAACCCAAAGTGTAACGTATATTAGAGACACGTCACAAGTCAGCATATCATTTATTAGCCGCATCTGCTAGGCTATCAGACACGGCCATTATCTATCTACCGTGTTTCTACCATATCTCGACCAAGCAGCTGATTTGACACCTCTATCTACATCATAGATTTTACTATATATACATATATGTATATAACAATTAATATGTTTGAACACAATTTAGAAAACTTACCAAACTTGTGTTTTGAGAAGATAGACAACTTAAAACTTGAAATGATTGTTGGTGGAGTTGTGATATGCAAGAATGCCAGGCCAAGAGGGGAAAAATGAAGCACGATGGATGGTAAGTACCACTATAATAGTAGTTTACATGTGCATGTGGCGCTGTTTGTTAGGGAGGTTGGGAACCGGAAGAAGAGACTATGGAAGGAAACCAAGAAAAATAGGTAATGATCTAAGCATTTAAACCATTTCAATAAGGGTAAAATAGTCTTTTGCATTATTGCATGTCTTAAACGTGTCAGTGCTTAAGCAGACTCAACCTATTTAAGACACGAAATCCTAAATACGCATCAATCAGATAGGTGTAATCAAGGAAAATATATATAGAGTATTTTTTTTTCTTGGCATATAGTTATTTTCCTAATTTTTGAGCAAATTTTAGGTTTTCTTCTATTTTCCCCTTTTCTCTCCCCTCCTAGGTGAAGTCTAATGCCATGATCCACATCGTCTCCCACACCCTAATGATGTAATCATATATTTTCATAAATTGTTATCAATAAGAATGGAAAAAATTAAATATAAGAAATGAAAAAAAAAAATCATCAAAATGGTCCATGGAATAATTTTTTGAGAATGACGAATTAATTTTTGGATATTTTTTTTAAATAAAAATCAACATTTAGAAAGTAAAAAGGGGAAAACTATATGTCTAAATATTTGTAATAAAAAATAGTACTCACATTTTTTTTACTTTAAATTTGCATGTCTCCAAACAAAAAAAAATATCATTGTATCCAAACACCTAAATACCCTTTATATTTGTACAAAGTGCTACTTCCTCTGTCCCTAAATATCTGTCATTTTTTTGGATGGATCTGGTTCTAAAATGGGACCAGATTCATCTAAAAAACCGAAATTTAATTAGGGATGGAGGGAGTATTATTTAGTGTAATTATTTAGTACGTGTAGCATCTCCCAAATGAAAAACTTTTTAACAAAAATTGCTTAATATTTTTATGTGCCTTATTAATTTTAAAGTATAAAATATAAAATAAAACACAAATATCATAACTTGACCAATTTATAACATTTAGTATTGTCATAGTTGGCACTACATGCAATGGAACGTTCATGCTTATGTGTCAGATCGTATTGTGCGTTGTGTGCCAAATAATGTGCCCAAACCCCAAAGTGTAACGTACATGAAAGACACGTTTCGAGTCAACATTATTTAGTAACGACATCTTCTAAGCTATCAGACACGACCATTATTTGCCGTTTTTCTACTGTATCTCGACCAAGCGACCGATTTGATCTCTATCTGTTTAGATTTTATTGTATTATTATATAATGCAAAATTACTAACATATCTACATAAAAAATCGAACTAGATTTTATAGGAACAAGATAACAGTCACAATTAATCTATTTAAACACAATTTAGAACTTACCAAACTTGCGTTTTGGGAAGATATATAACTCGAAACTTGAAATGATTGTTGGTGGAGTTGCGATATGCAAGAATGATAGGCCAAGAGGTTAAAAAAAAGCGATGGATGGTAACTATTGGTAGTAGTTTACAGGTGCGTGCGGCGCTGTTTGTTAGGGTGGCTGGAAACAGGAAGAAGAGACTATGGAAGGAAACTAAGAAATACAATTAGGGTTCACTTAGATAATGACCTGAGCATTTAAACCATTTTAGTAAGGGTAAAATAGTCTTTTCAATTATTACACGCCCTAAACGTGTCTTAAGCGGTTAAGTAGATTCAACATATTTGAAACACGAAATCCTTATTACACTAATCTTAAATATGCATAAACCAGATAGATGTAATCATGGGCGGATTTGCAATGGGACGACTATTGCCATTGAAATACTAAAACCCCATTAATGTAATGTATAGTCATTTTTGTCTCAAAATTCTATATTCTTTATGACGTCAAGGTGCCAAGGAGCAAGTCAGACTTGAGTTCTAATTTTAGTCCACTTTAATTATCTTGTTATTTTATTTTAATTATTTTCTTTATGTTTAGGATCTCCTAATTTAATTAGGATTTGAAGTCTTTTCCTATTTTGGAGTTGGAGTTAGAATTTTAGGATTCTCTATTTAAACAAACTTTTGGGCTTTATTTTATGTTATGAGTTATTTTGGATTTATGAATTGTTGATCGAGGCAAAAACAACCCTATTTTTATAGTTATTTTCTTATATTTTTGGATGAATTTATGCTCTAATATGTCTTATTTTGTTAATATTTGTGTTTTTATGTTTTATAAGATGAAAAGTGGAAACTTACTAATTTTCACTATATTTAGAGTAATTTTGATGATTTTTGAAACATATATGAGCAAAACATTTTAAAGTGAAGATTTGAAGACTTGAAGTTCGAGATTAAAAATCAATTGGAGTTAATTTGAAGACATTAAGATCATTGATGGAAGATTCCATGGTGAAAGAGCAAGGATCAAGTTCAATTGTGAAGAAACTAAGAGTCTAAACTCGTTGTCAAACATCCAATTTCTGCAATCTTTTCCTAGTTGGAGTAAGATTTTGCGCAGTCTCGGTAAAACGACCATAACTTTAGACTCAGACCTCCAAAAAATGCGTGTAAATATGCGTTGGAAAAAGGACTCTAAGATCTACAACTTTTCTTTAAAACTCGAAACCCAGTTGTGCCTTATTCGATTCCGAAATTTCCCTTGAAGTTTCTGTACGATTCCAGTTTTGGGCCCAAGTCCGAAATTCACTTAATTAAAGCTCAAGGAGAGTTCTAGATCAACTTGGAGACCAAGTTAGAGTAAAATTCGGTCTAAGGGTTTTTAGTATCCTATCATAATTATGATTGGAGTCTCTAGGTTATTTTTCCACTATAAATAGCTAACTTAGATCTAGGTTTTTATTATATCGTATTGTAGAATTATTAGAATTGTTTTAAAGACTTAGAGGATAGCTTGGAGCCGCCGGCCTCTTCTCCCTCTTCATCCATAGATGAGTTTTCTTTATCTTTTCTTTGGATGCTCACTCAATTTATGAGTGAGTAATCCTTTTCTTTTCTTCAATGTAGAATTTAATTGGTCTCTTGACTATATCATGGTGAGATTTTGCACTTACATATGAAAATTGTTTTGGGTATTTCTTATATGGGTAATTATTTGATACACCGGCGGTGTAAAATTTGGACTCCACAAGCGGGTTGTGGAGTTAACACATGTCCATTTTTTTAATTAATTAAATTTTAAATTTTTCAATCTAGTCCCTAGAGGACACATATCACCCTTCAGGACCCGCTTGTGTAGTCTGCTAAACTCCACTAATGGTGTATTGTATAATTTGCCTTCTTATCTCTGTTTGAATTCTATGTTTACTTGTTTTGATGTATTGGAGTTAACACTATCTTGATAAATTAAGTTTACATTAACTAATTAAACTTAGAGTGGTAATAACTTAAGTTTAATATTTGGTAGCAACTGGAAATAATGGTAATACTTCTTCCAAGGGATTTAAGAATCAATAGATGGTTTGATGTAATATTCTTATTGTCTGTTGTGCTTGTTCATAAATTACTCGTACTTAATGCTTTGTTCTTAATAAACCATTAATTTGGCAATTGGTTGTTTTGAATAAAAGGGATGATTTAGACTAGTAATAAGTGATTTTATCTAATTTGTTAATTTAGGATTTAATTCCAAACACGCTATCAATTGTTTTCATAATTTATAGATATCAATGACCCATATTATTCTTGTCAAGAGGGAGGTTAATTCTATATTGGAGGGATTTTATTATAATTGTTTCCTTAATTTTATTTATTGCTTTCTTAATTAGTTTTTATTGATTGTTTTGATTTAATTTAGTGTTTTCAATTTTACTCTAAAAAATTCTCTTTATTTTGTTTGTTTATTTTTAAGCTAATTAACTAGGAAAAAAAGATAATTCTATCTCTCTATGGATTCGACCCCTACTTGCCCTAGCTATTTTAGTTAGTAATTGTTGAGATTATTTTTATAAATTGCTGACGACCGATCAATTGAAAAATTCCTGTTCCTGGCATTTTAAAAATTTTATTCTTGTTTATTTAACAAAGTGTGTATAGCAGATTTCTTGTTGGGTTTTCTTGATTTGTTCAGAAAAATTGTTTTTTCTTTATTTTCCGCTGCATCAATTGGTATCCAGAGCCAAGACTTTTCCCTGGAGTGATGACCAATAATGGAGGGGGAAACAATCCTGCTGACAGAGTGATGCAGTCTTTACAAGGAGAGATAAGATCGGTGGATCAACGTGTGGGAAGAATTGAAGAGAATTTTGCTCTACTCACAGAACAGATGACTCGACTGATCGGTCTCAATAGGGTTGGCGATGGTGCTAGGGTTCGTGATAGAGGAGTGGCCCCTATCCTACCTGCAGCTAAAGTCAACCTTGAAAGACAACATGTTGTTGGGCTTAATCCGGTGCAATAAATCGCGAGGAGATAAGACGAGGTTGTTGAGTCTTCGTCATCTAATGATTAAGATGGTGGATATGCTGGTTATGTTGTTGGAGGCGACGACAACAATAATAGAGGTCAAAATAATTTTAAGCTGAGAGTTGATATTCCTAATTTCGATGGAAAGATGAGAATTGAAAAAAAAAATTGATTGGGTTTCTGAAGTTGAGCATTTTTTCGACTACGTGGATATCCCTGAAGATAAAAGGGTAAAACTTGTTGCTTATAGACTCAAATGAGGTGCTTTACCTTGGTGGGACAGGCTCCAATATCACAGGCGAAGACAAGGGAAGTGAACTATCCATACTTGGCGTAAGATGAAGCAAAATTTGACGTTTAGTCTGCAACCTGATTATGAGCATATCTTATTTCTGCAATATCAAAGGTGCACTCAAGCTGGTAGGAGTGTACATGATAATACAGCGGAATTTCTGAGACTTGCTGAAAGAAACAATTTGCAAGAATTTGAATCATAACAAGTGGCTAGATTCTTGGATGGATTGGATTCTCCAATTAAAGAAAATATCGGGGTTCAATCATTGCATACTGTGGATAATGCTCGAAATTTAGCTGTGAAAGCTGAGTTGCTGATGCAAGAGAAAAGTCATGGAAAAGGCACCAAGACTTATAACTTCGAGCCTACTACAAAGGATTATGATTCGAGCTTAGATTCTAACTTGATATCTCACAAGACGACTAGCTTAAAGCCGCAAACTTCGAAGAGTAAAGCTGAGGGAGGCTACTAGTAAGGAAGAAAACAAATCAACCAATCAATCCCTATGCCAAACCAATTCTGGGTAAGTGTTACAAGTGCAATAAACAAGGCCATAGGTCTAGTGATTGTCCTCTAAGGAAGAATGTGAACTTGGTGAAAAATCAAAAGGTTGGTGAAGATGAGCTTAATAATATTATTTGTTATCCTAATGGTGATACTGATGACGATGATGATGACCATGATTATGGAGGAAATTATTTGGTAAGGAAGGTAATGATAGCTTCGCCAATTGAAAAGAAGACCATCCATGAGGCTTTTAAAGTGGAGGGCAAGACTTTGAATTTGATTATGAGTCTTCACAGCAAGATTTAGATTTGGGTGATTTATTTGCTGAAACTAATGCTGCTTTAGTTAGTTCCATATCTTCAGATATCAACTCGAGGTCGAATTCTTTTCAAGTGGAGGGGACTGACATAGGACGTCAAGGTGACAAGGAGCAAGTTGAGCTTGAGTTCTAATTTTAGTCCAGTTTAATTATCTTGTTATTTTATTTTAATTATTTTCTTTATGTTTAGAATCTCCTAAAAATTAGGGTTTGAAGTCTTTTCCTATTAAGAGTTGGAGTTAGGGTTTTAGGATTCTCTATTTAAACAAACTTTTGGGGTTTATTTTATGTTATGAGTTATTTTGGATTTATGAATTGAAAAATTCCAGGAAATTTTAAGAATTTGATTTACGTTTATTTAAGAAAGTCTGCTTAGCAGATTTCTTGTTGGGTTTTTTTATTTGTTCAGAAAATTCGTTTTTTTTTTTAATTTTCCACTGCGTCACTTTACAATTGCCCCAACTAAATATGAAAAATATTAAAATTGTATGATATTTAGTGCAACTAAAAGAAAAAAGGACCACAAATTTTAACAAAGGCCCAACCATCAACTCCAAAATTAATCAACAAGAGACGAACATTCCATTAAAAAAAACATCTTAGATTAAATTTCTGGGAGACCATGTCAATTCACCATGAAAATCTTCTTCTCTTTATCATTTTTTTTTTGTATTTTACTTCCCTCAAACATCCCCATCACCGTTCCCACTCCACTCCTCACCAGTCACCACTACTCTTTCACTTTCCCCTCTTGTCTCGTCCAAAATTCTTGTAAATCGTAAATATTACTAGTAGAGAGAGAAAACATTAAAGACCATAAAAGTTTTTTTTGGCACAAAAAGAGCAAGACCATAAAAGTTTAAAATGGACCTTTTCCCTCAAATATATACTATATATTATTTTTAATTACATAAGAAATTACTAAAAAGTCAAATTGAGGATTAATGTGGTGCCTTATTTTGGCCATTTTTGGTCTTTTCACACTTTTCGGGTGACTAAAAAGTCCCTCTATGAGTTTCCCCTATTCCTTTTCATTCTACCCTTTTTCGTAATTACACTTTTTGGATGACTAAAAAGCCCCTTTATGAGTTTCCCCCATTCCTTTTCCTTCTACCATTTTTCGTAATTACACATTTCCCTTCCTTAATTGTTTTTATTTAATGTTTAATGCTTTTAATTAATTGCTTCTAAACCCTAAACCCTTAATTACTTTTAATTAATGTTTCTCTCGCTGTTTTCTTCTTTCCTCTCACCAACTCAGTTGCTGCTTCCTTTCAATACCTCGGTTCTCATCAATCTTCAAGTTTGCCAAAAATCAAACCTTTCCATCACTCCCCTCTATTTTCACCTTCATATCTCTTTCCTCTTTTTCTTCGTCTTCATCCCTTCAACATGAGCCGTTCAATATTTTTACCATTCTGAATTAAAACCACCATTTGTTCAATGTGAGTATTATTATACAATTAACAACATATTTTATTACCTCTTTGCACTTCCTATTACTTACCAAAAAAAAAATGTTCTTGACCTTCTTAATTTTGCATATCTAAAAAGTTAGCTTACAAAGATTTATGCAGAAACATAATTAAAACTAATACATTTAAATAATTACATTTTTACTGCAACCTTATATAATCCAATCAATTAATCAATCAAGCACCACTATAGAACAAAAAAATATTCTTGGCCCTTATATAATTGATTATATTAATATCCTTATTCAATCAGTTAATCAAGTACCACTCTAAAATAAAGAACGCCCGTAGCGCTAGCGCGGGCTAATATAACTTGTATATATTAAGTGTTGTATATTTCCCATTATTAATTCTTTTTGAGTAAAAACTGAAATTTCATTGAAAATTAAGAATCCGGGTTTCAAACATCGGGGGATAAAACCCCGTACCGCACATAATTAGCAACATTAAAACTAGCAAACTTAGCTAATTCCCAAATATCCTCAATTACAGAAACGCCTTAACAATAGCTTTGATCTTCCTTATTGATTTGAAGAATAGCCAGCAAACAATCACTTTCAACGATCCATTGCGAATCCCCTCATTCCGAGCCAATTGGAGTCCCGCACGGATTGCAAAGATCTCCGCATAAAAAGAGTCCTTAACAAAAGCATTAAAATCGACAACACAACACTGTACCAACCCCACTGAGTCCCACAGAACAACTGCTAATCCCGCACAACCTCTAGACTCCACGACAGCAGCATCATTATTAACTTTAAGCTTGCCAACGTTGAATCTGCAAAACTCTAGCTCCACCCCATAATTAATTCTTATTTGCATATATAATTTCCAGTCCATTAGTTCATCTATCCAGTGAATTGCAATACATAGCTGGATTAAAGACATGTTGACTTTTACTTTAGTTAGGATTATGTTAAAAACTCAACCCCCTAAATACTTAGGCTATGTTTGCTAGTGGAGAACATTCTCCATTTTCCATCTCCAAAAATATCAAAGAAACTAGATAGTGTCACACCGTGTGTCAATAAAAAAAAGTATATTTTAAGAGAATGGAGATGACAATATAGTGAAAATCTCAAAATAAAATAAATATGTTTTTCCTTTCCCACTCCATTGTCATCTCCATTCTCCAAAACTATATTTGTTTTATTGACACATGTTGTGGCACTTCCTAATTTCTTTGATATTTTTGGAGATGGAAAATGGAGAATGATCTCCACTATCAATCATAGCCTTAACTTCTCCGTCAACTGGGATGTTTTCCGTCTTCTTCTTGGAGATGAAAAATGGAGAATGATCTCCACTATCAATCATAGCCTTAACTTCTCTGTCAACTGGGATGTTTTCCGTCTTCTTCTTCCCTTCCACATCTGAGATCTGCTTTCCATACTATTCATACCCAGGAGAATGTGTATTGCTTTTCATTTTCTCCTTTTTTGTTTTGTTGTATATAATAAAATTGCAATGAGCAAAGCAATTTCCAATGAAAATTTTTAACATTTTTGCTTAACTAGAAGGATTTTTTTCAGTTTTAGGCAAAACCAGTTAACCCTATTTATTTCGTTGAATAAAAAAGTACCAACTCCAAGCAAAGATGTTTCCATGAAAAGGTAAAAAAAAAAAATGTCTCAATTGACGATTTGTACTTTGACGATTTGTACTAAAACAATTTTTTTTCCCTTGTTGAAACTTGAAACGTAGAATGAAATAGTGATGAGGGAGAGAAAAGGTGAGGTCAATGGGTATCATTTAATCTGAACCATTCAAATTAATTTTAATACGTATCAACAATCTAAATCTATGGGTATCATTTAATCTCAACCATCGAAATCAATTTTAATACGTGTCAACAATCTAAATCTAAGGGTGTATTGACACAATCTAAATCTAAGGGTGTATTGGAAACTGCCAAAAAAAAAAACAAAAGGGTGTATTGGAAGGGTAAGTTTATTGGAGGGGAGACAGACCGAAGCAGAGAATCTTAAAAGAAACTAAGAAAAAACAAAGTAGGGGCTAACAAAGGATTTAAGTTTTTTTGGTTTTTAATCAGGAAGGATTCAAGTGTTTAAACCATATTAACGACCAGTAAAATGATCGTTTAAAGTCTTAATATTAAAGTACTTTTAAGACGCAACATCCAAGAAGTTGGAAGAAACAGAAATTAAACAAGCCCTTATCTTTTTCATCCATCATATATGCTAGTAATTCTCTACTACAAAGCCAAAATACACAAAAATATCGATTAGTGCAGTCTCTTCCTTTAGGATTGCCAGTATAAGACATCCCTCAACGTCTGCATTTGCATTTGCATTCCGGCACGATTTGATCCTCGAACCTGCATTAATTATTTCCAATTAAAATGTCAGTTTTATTAGCTTTGATCTTACCGGAGGCAAGAGCCAGAAATAATGCCACACCCAATTGACATACACATGCATCCACATTACAAAATTCTAATGCACTAAAAATACCATATCCTAAGTTCCAAAATTGTCGAGTTTAATTTAGTTTATAGAAATGTGAGTAGCCATCCACATTCTGATTGGGTTGCTTTTAGTCAATTACAAGTGTTTAAACTTAAAACAGACAAAAAAAAAAAAAAAAAAAACACCATTGATGGCCCCCTGTGCATATTCATATAAGATCAAAGTCCAAAATTGTTTCAAGTAAACGATTGAGAGCAATATATATGCTTATCAAATTAGGACATTTTTATTTTATATTAAATAAATGTACCTTTGCATTATTGATGCCAGAAACAGTTCAAACTCTTCTTCATTTCCCCCATCACAACAAACCAGCTCCACTCTTTCATTAGTAGCTTCATTAGAAATTATGGCACGTAAATCATCATTGCCTAATATGGTTTTGACCTGTAATTTGATTAACCAAAGAAATAGTATTAGAACTTTCTACTTCGCTTCAAAGTTTTAATCAGAAAAGTTTAATCCTAGAGAGGTCTGAAATTTACTTTCAATCTTTGATAACAATTTCAAACATACAATAAGTGGTAAAAGGCAAATTAAAAGTAGGATTTGAGTGCATATATACATATACCTTCAATCTCAATCGTGACAGCTCAAGCAATCTAGCATGCAAGATCACTCCTTTCACCAGATTTTTCAGGCGTGAGTGCCATTTCCTCCTCCCAATCTTCGAATATTGTTTGGTGATGATCTAGATCTAGACTTATGCTAACCCTGTCAACAATGGGACATCCATCTATAGAAATCGTTTTAGGGCGACAACTACAATTGGTAGAAAAAGCAGCTCAATCTTGCGGATGAAACCACCAAATAATGTATAGCGTGGTTGTACATGAACTCATTATCGGTAACCTTACTTATGCTTAACATTACCAGCCTTGGAGCACAAATTTGAAGCCCTGTAGTTTCAAACGCACTTCCAGTTAGGGTCAGAGTTTCCCAGATTGATACATTTTGAAAAGAGATCAGAAAATATTCAGCATCCTTCAAGGTGGAGAATTCTGAGTGATGTGCAAGAGAGGAGCCCATGGTTGTGGTATATAAGAAGCCTATGAGACATGTTGACTTCCAGAACAGAATGACTCACTGCATACTGGATGACTCTCCTTAACAAGGATTGATTTTTTGACTCGGTATGGAACTTGAGTCGAACCAGGTTGAAGGGTTCAGATCCACATCGTTGAGAGAAGACACGGCTCACAAATTTATGGAAAGAAGTACGTTTCCTGAATGATTCGTCATTGAAATCGAGGATGGGTAGACGAGTCCAGAGACAGTTCCATCTCTTTGAATAAACACCTGTCTGGACTGCAGTTTTTGTGTCCACATAGGAAAGGATCTTTAGCAGTAAACAGTCAGGTAAGTTACTGAGTCGATCCTGCTGTGCTTCTTTTTCCTTTTCTCCAACTTTTCTCTTATTCTTTGCAGAAGCCATTGATGATTCACTAGGAGATTCCGGTAAGTCGCTGAGTCGAAGATGATTTACCTATTCAATTCAGTGAAAAAAATATATGATATCAATAGGAAAAAGTAAGATGGTTATGATTTCAGAGTCAAAGAATAAGACTGACAGCGTATAGAGGAGTATATAAGAAACGGATGCAATGAAGAGTTACCGCCGACAAAATCAATCGATATCGTCAGGCTATGCTACTTGAAGTTTGCGATTCCCACTACGATGCAATCATCTCAGCCGAGGCCCATCGCCAAATGAGTTATCGGCAACAACCTATCATGAGAAAATGGTGATGATTAAGAGTCAAGGTTTGGGTTTCATCAAGGCTTCAAATTATGATGATTAAGAGTCAAAGTTATTAGGGTTTCAATAGGATTCAAATTGAGAGATTGGAGAAGACGGAAGCAATTGCTGAGGTACCGAATTAAGAATCAAAGAAGAGAAATTGGTGGATTAATTGATTGCACTACACCAAAAATGGGTTTAGGCAACACTCTTGTAAAAACATTTCTGATTTAAGAACCAAAGAAGAGAAATTGGTGGATTGGTAAATAGAAGAAGAGGAAAACGACCGCACATATTACCTCAACAAAACAGAGGATATAAAGGAAGAAGAGGAAGCTGCACAAAAGACATTAAAATCGTCAGGAAAAGCACAAAAAATCAAAGAGATGAACCCAAAGAAAAAGAAAACAAGACAACCACATAACCGGGTGAGTGAACGGGTAGAGGAGTTGCAGTTGCAGAGGCAAGAAATGAAAAACAAAAAAACGCTAAATGGAAAGAGAATGTGAGAGGAGAGAGAAATTATCACAGACAATGAGAACTCTCTAGAAAGTCAGAGAAAAGTAAGGGAACAGAAGAAATGACTTGAGAGTGAGAGCACTGGGAATTTGTCAAATTTTGAGAGAGACAACAGATCACAATCTCCAATGATATGACAGGACAAACATTTTCCTTTCTGATCGTCACTTGTTTTGGGGGCTACATGCAAGACTAGGGGTCAAAACATTAGAATATAGAGAGAGGACAGTGAGAGAAATTTGAGTGAAAAATGAAAATAGTCAAGTCTGAGCGAATGTCTCCCTTTTTTACTAAATTAAAAAAAAAAAAATTCTGAGCAAGTGTCTCTTTTTTTGTTAAAATATGTTTCCTTTTTTCGCTACATCTCTTTTTTTTTTTTACTAAAAAAATTAAAAGAAAAGCATTTATTTCGCTTTATTTTGGAGTATTTTTCCCAATAAGGTGGAAAGAGTTCCCATTGTTCGATTAGATTAATAAGACTGAAAAATAATTTTTAAGGACACTAATTTTCCTTGATAGATGGGAAAATATCTTACCATGGAGGGGTAGATATTTGAATTCTAGGAAAAATTAATATTTGAGTTCTTGATTCATAAATTGCAATTTATAATGGCGAAGGAGACCAAATAAAATCTTCTATTGTTTCAAGAGCTCTACTTGTTTTCGAATTCGTCGCTCAGAACAAATTTGGAGGTAAGACTTGAATAGATTACTAATTGGATCCCAAAGATTCCCAAAATAAATAATTAGTCATCATAAAAGCCAAGCTTGATCATGGTCGGATCGGGAATGAAAAGAGAGAAAAGCAACATGGTAGAGGGAAGAAGCATATGCTGTTCACACAAAAACCAGCGATATGCTATAGGAAAAAGGAAGCAGTAACAACAATAACGATGGAAAACGACGTTAAAGACATGAAACATTGAAATTCGGATGGTTTAAAACTAGAGGTGTGGCGGGTTGGGTTGGGTAGGTTCGAGTTCGGGTCATCTGGATCCGGGTTAAAGGGGTCAGGCAGTTTTATCGGGTAATTCGGGTTTCGGGTCATCTGTGTTAGGGTTATTCGGGTTTCGGGTCATATGAGTCTCAGGTCATTTGGGTTTCGGGTCATCCGGGTCTCGGGTTGGGCGGGTTCGGGTTTTGACCTCTAGTCACTTGGGTTTCGGGTCAATTGGGTCAGCATTGAATTTTTTAATTTTCAATACTCAACTTTTTTAAATATATTTATTATTCGATTTATTTTATAAATAAGTGGGAATATTAGACAATCTATTATCAACGAAATTTAGCAGATTGCATATGCGGGGTTAAAGGATTGAATACTTGATATGTGCTTCCTTAGATATTAATTTTGAATATTAAATACATATTTGATTATTAGATGAGGCAGGTTCTGAATATTAAATACATAATTAATTATCAAGTGGGGTATGTGTCAACATTTAAAGCCGTATAAAAAGTAAAAACACTATTAACAATGTATTATTATAAGTAAAATATTAGTTATGTAATATATGCTACATATTATTTGAATAAACATATGGAAATTACTAAAAGATCCCCACCCCGGATTAATGAGGAGCGAGAGAACAAATTTTTTTCGTCTTTTCCAACTTGACAGATTACTTAGATGTCATAACTTTTAATTTTTGAGGGGATTAAATAACTAGACTTTTTGGTCATTTCTCAATTGACTTTAATAGAGTAGTGGAATTACTAAAAGATCCCTGTCAAGGCTTGTTTTTGCAGTTAGAGAACTTATTTTTTTCGTCTTTTCCTACTTGGCAGATTACTTAAATGTTCTAACTTTTGATTCTTGAGGGGATTAAATAAGTAATTTTTTGGTCATTTCTCAATGGACTTGAATAGAGTAATGGAATTAATAAAAGATCCCCATCAAGAATTGATGATGAGTTAGAGAACTAATATTTTTCGTCTTTGCCTACTTGACAGATTACTTAAAATGTCCTATCTTTTGATTCTTGTGGAGATTAAATAACTAAATTTTTTGGTCATTTCTCAATTGACAAATGACTCAAAAAGTCCCATGTCATATTCCTTTATTTCTTTCTTTCGCCTTACCTTTTGGTAATTACAAGATTTCTTGAATCAGATTTAGTTAATTGCACCCTCCCATTTGTCAATTCCACAAGTGCTGCATTTAGTGACTTTTTTTCCCTGTCGATTATTTTTTGAAAAATCTGTACCTTAAAAAAGGAAATAGAATAATCCTAATAAACACGTCAAAGCACTGTCTCCATTTTAAATTTACGACGAAAATCTTTTAATATATGCATGGTGATAAATAACGATTCTAAAAAAAAAACGCTCGTAGCACCAGCATAGGTTGATCAACTTGTATATATGTAAATTTATATTTTTTTCATTACTTCAATTATTATTATAAATTAATTAATAATATAACTATCCATGAAAAATGAAAATAGAATTACAACCCTTACCGACTAGAGTATTAGTACGGACGTAGTACCCAATAGATAAAATCAATTACTATTTCTTTAGTAGACCCATAGATACATAATATATATTAAGTATAAAGCATTTAAAATCTATGCACATCAAAATCATATGCTTGTTAAATTAAACGATAATATATGGATCAGAAAATATACCTTTGCAATAACGAAGCCAAAAATTGTTCATAGTCCTTTTCAGTTCCACGGCGGCAAAGCAGTTCCTCTTCTTCACTAATAGTAGACTTAATTATCGCACTTACATCAGTGGGTACTATGGGTGAGTTTTTGTTAGGGACGTTCAAGTGTTAACCAGAAAGAAAAATGATGTTCATATATGAGACCAAGTTTGATGCAAACTATAATGGAACTCTTGAGTATACCATATGCACATAGAAATAACAAGTTCTAGTAATTAATTGTAATCTGTGATCAATTATAGATCAAAAGAGATTAACTTAATAAAATCTATAGTAACATGTTCGATTCTTAATTATCCTAATGTAACATGCTGAACTTAATAGTTCTTTAGTAAAACCATAAGATACATACTAATTGAGTAATACAGTAAAACTTCTATAAATTAATACTCGATAAATTAATAACCTCTCTAAAATAATATTTTACTCTGGTCCCGACTTGGACCAGTTATAAAAATTAGTAATTTCGATAAATTAATAAGATAATAATTTTTATCCCTTATATATCTATATAGTCCCATCAATATTATAAATTAATAATTCTCTAAAATTTACATATATATCTAAGACAATTGAGTAAAATATGAATATATTTTTGTTTGTTTTTTCATGAAATTTAAATCTGTTTGGATTTAGACACTAATTCTTCCCCTTGTACTTAAAAGTTCCGGTGTTGTCTTCTCGAACTGCAACAAAAAATTCTGAAGAGTTGTAATCAATGGTTTGAATACTTAAAACAATGAATACATATTTATGTATATTAGTTATATTTATTTATATAATCAAATTTATATTATAGAATAAAAAAACTCTTTAAACTAATATTTTATTAATTTATCGATTAATTAATAACTCTCTAAATTAATAAATTTTCATGGTCCCAGCATTATTAATTTATAAAAGTTTTACTGTAATTAGAAACAATAGACAAACAAGAAATCATGGCACATCAAAGTTACATATGCTTGTTAAATTAATTGGTAATATATGGATCGGTAAATGTACCTTAATAATGCTTCCAACTGTCGTTCATCACGTATATCATAAATAAGTAACCATAAATTAAAACTTGCTGCTTCAATTCAAACTGTAATGAAAGTTATCTTTCCTTCTGATCCCAATCAATAATACTATGAGAGTCAAGGTTTGAAGGTGAGATGAGATATAACAAAAGAGGGACGATTACTTTCTCATTACATAGCCAACAGCAAGTATAAAAAGGAAAAACAATAACATGAACAGCCAGAATACTTATGAACAAATTATTACTAGCACTAAGGACCTACCTTATAATTGCATTTTAATCACGCAAAGAAAGAAGATGCATGTGGTGGCTTACAAAAATTTGCATCTTGGTTAGCAATTCGAAGTGGGAAAAGACAAAAAGACAAAGGGTTTTTCTAGCTAGTAGATAAAATTAATGCTGCAAAGTTTTTGAAACAATAATTGATAGAGGCATTTTATTTAGTAGGATTATTGAATCTATAATTGCATATGCATACCTTCAATCCACTGTTCCACAGCACAAGTAATTCAATAGCATGTATATACCTCTTGCAACAGATTTTTCATTAATTTAGGATCTTCTGGTCCATGTAGCCGAATGTTGATGCTATCAAGAATAGGACATCCATCCATGGAAAACACTGGAGGACATCTACCTTCATAGATAAAGCAAGACAATCTGGAGAAAGAAACCACCAGCTCATCATGGTCATTCTATATAATAATAAGGGCAAAACTTGGTTAAGTAATTAATTATGTTAATTTTACCAACCTTGGAGCAGAAATTTTAAGTTTTTGGCCTCGAAATGGAAGATCAGGCCCCTTTAGGATCAGAGTTTCCAAATTGATGAATTTATCAAAGAGAAAATTATCAAACACTTGGCATCCTTCAAGGTGGAGAGTTGTGAATGATACGCAAGAATGCGACACTGCATAACGCATAACTCTGCCTGTAAAATTTGTATCCTTTGAAGAGCTATGGAACTTTAAGCTATGGAGCTTCGAGGGTTCACGTCGACCGAAGACTCGGCTGACGAAGTTTTTAAAGCAAGTTAAATTCTTGAATGATCGGCAGTCGAAATTGAGAGTGGGTAGACATTTCCAGAGAGGCTTCCATCCTTGGGACAAAACAGAGGTTTTGACTACAATTTTGGTGTCCATAAAGGAAAGAATGTGAAGGATTACACCGTCCGGTAAATCGCTCAGCCGGTCCATTTTAGTTTCCTCCACAACTTTGCTCTTCTTCGATATAGGAGCCATTGAAGTAGAAAAAAACTAAAAACAAATCAAAACATGGGCTGTTATTAAGAGATACCTGAGATTGGACAATAACCCAGTTCGCAAAATCAACACTCCAGAAATAAATTTCCGCAGACGAGAATGGAGCGTTGCTGCCAGGGAGGGTTGAGGGAAAAATTTGGGAAAATGAATTGAAAAGTAGAGGGGCTATAAGAAAGTACTAAGTAGTGTGTGTAAGGGGAGAGAAAA
>AWWV01007235.1:0-22115 GCA_001974805.1 Corchorus capsularis
CAGGCCTAATCGATATATATATATATATATATACATATATATATATATATATACTTACTAGTTTTACTTTTCACGTGCGTTGACTCAACGTGTTTCAATTGTATATTTTTAAAAAATTTTGATAATTACCTTGTAAAATTGGGATAAATTCCTAAAACTTTAATAACCTAATTATGAAATTTTAATAAATCATTCATATTTTCTATGAAATTTTCTATTTAGTTGTATATAAATCATTCATATTAAGCTCTTCCGTTCTCAGATCAAGCTCGTCCGTTCAGTAGTACAAATATATATCACTCATATTGGACTCCTCCCTTTGGTAGTAGATGTACATATTCGAATTGAGCTCCTCCACTCGGTAGTATATACAACATGTTATCACACTGACCGGTCGTTGAACAAAAACCCAAGATAATTCCCCACAAACCAATAACAAATAGATAATAATTACTTAGCTAGGATAAGTAGGGGTCGAATCCACAGGGAAGATACGAATCAAAGTTAAATCTTACAAAAGAAATTCTAACCTAGGAAAGATATTTTTGGATTTTTCAAAATAGATTAATTAAACTAGAAAACAATTAAAAGAAATCTAAAGTAAAGATTTAAAAGAAAGATTTAAAAGAAAGTTTAGTAAAAACAATGAATAAAAACATACTTCTTCTCCTTCAGGCAACTACTTGGATCAAGTGAATCATGGATCATAGACACTAAACATAAATTTGGCTTAGATTGCAATCAATTAAGAATCATAAATTACTCCAAATCGGTATATAGCCTAAGACGTAGACATCAACTTTCATTGAAACAAAGTAATCCTCTTAACATCTTAAACAACTCAATTTGAATAATTGGTATAGGAGAGAAATACTCGACCCTCCAACATGCTAAGAAGAATTAATTAACCCGCATCTCGCTGACAATTAATCTCTATTGTTCCTAATCAAACATTCACCCTGTGAAGAATCATAGGACAAGCATTAAGATTTACTTTTCCACATGCATGATAAATCAATACCAAACTTGCCTACATCAATTTCCATCTCGGCCTAAAGATTTCAACAAGGTTTGATATCCCATTGAAGTTAGGACTCCTAGAATTACAATTGTTACTTGGACTAACTTTAGCTTGACTCAAGCTAATTGAATCTAACTATAGCATTCATAAATCTCAAGATATGTTGCGCACCAAATCAATCAAATAATGAACACATAAGATGAAGCATAGAGATAAGGAACGTATTCAAACGGAAAAAGCTCAAATTATTAAGAACAAAAGTCTCACCAATAATTCATTGATCAAAAGTACCTAAGGAAAAGAAGTATAAAAGGTTTAGCTACTCATGGATTGCAAGCAATCCATGAGAGACTTACAGTACTTGAGGCTGGCGGCAGCCTCCCTTCTTCCTATCGACGCCAAACCTAGAGAAAAGATGTGTGTGTTGTTCTAGGTTGGTTGCTAGGGTTTTAGACTTAAGAGGGTATTTATAGAGGGTGGCTTAGGGTTAATTTAGAGCTAAACAAACCCTAAGGACGTGCTGGGCTGCTCTCCAAGTCTTCAAGCTAGTCCAAATAAGAATTTGGGCTCAATTGGATCAATCCCGCAAAACAGGCCCAAGACAGTTTCTGTCTGCTGACTTCATGGGCATTTTCGTCCACGAAAACGACAAAACTGAGTTTCGACCAAAATACGAAAGTTGTATATCTTGGAGTTAGCTTTCCAATGGCTACTCATTTGCCTCAAACGGAGTCTGGATCAAAAGTTATGACCAAAATACAGAAAGGTCGCCAAATCTGGAAACAAGTGAAGAGGTTTCAAGGTGAAGACACGCATGATGGCATGCTTGGCACGCGCATGGCTGACCCCCGACTCCCCCTGGGCGCCCATGTAGATGGCTTGTGCGCCCAAGGCGTTGCTCTTAGGCCCCAGGTTGCCTTCTCCCATGCTGGTGCTGGTGGCATGTCTCGACTAGCGCTGGGCGCCCATGTGGTATGCTTGGCACCCCATGTGGTTTGCCTCGCGACCCATGTACTCCAATGCTATGACACTTCTTGACATATCTTCTTGCCTTGAAATTCAACTTTGCTCTTTTGCTTCAAACTCTTGAAAATCAATCTTATGATGATAAAATTGACTCTTCAAGCCCTTCAATCACGATCATATTGGCTCCATTCTTCATCTAAAATGTCCTTGGAAAATATTTGTGTGAATAATCATCCAAAAAGGCTCCAAAAAGATACAAAATTGGTGATTTTGCACTTTTCTTCACTTTAGCACCTATAAACACAAATATACCAAATATAAGGCATAATCAAGTATAAAATACCCAAAAAGCATAGGAAAATGACCATAAAAAGATGCATAATTTTGGTCCGATCATATTTCCCCCACACTTAAGCTTTGCTAGTCCCTAGCAAACTAAGGTTAATCCTAAGAAAACAAAAAATGGTTAGTCCTAAACTAAACAACATATTGATTCCACTTTCGTAGGTGTACGGCGGCACTTAACATGTGACGCAAGCCTTTAAACCTCTATACGTCTATAAAGGAGGAGTTATAGTCTCCTGAGGGTTTACTTAACTAGAACGATACCCACAAACATTATGTAACATTAACTAGAGACATCAAACTTTAGAAAACAAAGTATTTCTAATAAATTAAGAATTTAATCTACATTTTCTAGTCAAATGCAATATAAGTTAGTAAAAATACAAAGATCATAAGATTCAAATCAACTATGCACAAAATCACTCCAATCAATAATGTAAGTTCTAAGATCAACATACCTTGGATGAATTTGACAAGGAAAACTTACCATAAGCTTGTATTTACATCTATTTTCCAAAGAGAAAGCAATATCATGGATATTAATCAAAGATTAGAATGGGCTAAATAGGATGGCTTATTTTTAAGAAAGCAAGGTTACTAACCTTAGAAGTGTTCATGATTTGGGGCTACTAGCTCCCTTTATTTTGAGGTTACTAACACTTGTTTTTACAAGAGGGACAATATTTCCACATTCCATGCCTCTTATCCTCTTTCCAAGGGTTACTAACTCCTTTTGTTAAAGAAAAGAGTGACAACAATGGATTAATTAATTATTATTTTTTTAAGCAAGAAAATATCTCTTCTCCTCTTTACATGAAAACACTTCTTTTTAAAAGATTTTAGCTACCCTTCATACCCCCACACTTAGTCTTTGACATATCCATGACATACTTCTATAAATGTACACAAGATTCAACACAAGTTCTAGAAGTAATGCACTTGTCAAACCATTTTTGGGTATGAAAAACCCTATTAATTACACTTCTTAATCAAATAATGAAATTATACATAAGAAAATTTGAAAAATATTTTCAATATATTCAAACCAAATTAATATTACAAAAGACTATACTCATGGAAATTAAATCAAAATTTAATTAATAGCACAATATCTATAGTAAGTTTTGAAAATTTTTTTTTTGAAAAATCTGTCTCTAATCAATAAGATAGAAAAGAAAATAGGATCTTGAAAAATAGACTACTTCTTCCCCCCACACTTAAAAGACACATTGTCCTCAATGTGTGATGTGCTAATATTTTGACAAAAAATTTCAAAACATGTTGTTTTGAAAACTTTTGGAAAAATGAAATGCACAAGTAAGATTCGATCTAAAAAGAAAGTGTCGACCCAATCTAATAAATCAAGCAAACTTACAACTAGCAATTAATCACAATAAGTGGGGCAAACTAAATTAATTAAACACATGCAAGAATTAATTCACCAAGAAAGTCGATGCTCAATCTAAGCAAATTAATCAAACATAGTATCAATCATAGCATCCAAACACTTAAGTCTTACATAAGATCCAAATAGAACAAGTACAAATACAATTGAAATGCATGCAATGACATGATAAAAATGCAAAACATAAAAAGGTTCATAACATATGACATCCTAAGGATAAGAATCAATGGTCTCTCCTTGATCTCCTTTGGCCTATGGAATCACGTAGTGTGTCCTCCATTCTTTCCATGTAAGCTCTCATTTCACTCCTATGTTGCTTCATCTCTCGAACCATAAGTTGGGAATTTTCTTCATCAACTTCCAAGGATGGTTGTCTTATTCCTTGTGATTGTTCAAGTCCTTGTGCATAAGTCCTTCTTTGTACATTGTACCAATGTACCTCATTGGCAACAACTCTCCTCCTTAAACCCAAATGACTTAAACAATTCACATCAATGACATTGTCATCATTGTTGAAGCAATACTCACCATCGACTTCAACTCCTTCATTGACCAAAATCTTGCTAATCAACAATGGGAAAACAAATGCCTTATCTTCATGTGAAGAATGAACTACTTCCCATATACTTGAGAGTAACAACCTAGCCATTGGTATTCCATTACAATGACCTAATCCATGGCAAAACTTGTCTACAACATAGAAGTCTTCAATGCGAAGCTTATGCTTGTTACTACTCCTAGAAATGACATTATGATGCAATAAGTAACACACAAGTCTATCCCTTGGTTCCATGTATTTGACTCTTACCTCTCTATTCCCTTGGTTGTCCATACCAACAGGAATGTCAAACCTCCTCAAAGCACCATCCCTTTTCCATGTGCTCTCGGTGGCGGTCCTTTACTCTCCATTAACATAAGTAAAATAGAACATACTACTCTCATTGTTCAAACCAAGTAAACGGCATAGATATTCCTCATCAACTACAATGTACTTACCTTTGACCATTGTGTTGATGGTGTAGGAATAACCTTCACGAACCTTGTCCATGTTGGCATAAAATTGCTTCACCAAATTGGGATAGTAGTGTCCATCTACTTGAAGAAGTGATCCCCAACCTCTATTGACAAACAATTGGCTAACTCCAAGTTCTTGATCAATGTTGGTTGGAAGCACTTTTTCTATAATGAAAGAGTTGTTATACCTTGCTTCATACAACTCTTGACATTCATTATCCACAAATATGGGTGGCGGGACACTAAGGAAAGGTTGTATGGTGGTTTCCTCCTCAATTGATGTGGCTTGAGATGTTGATGCTCTTGCTCTCACTCTTCTTGACATTTTCTCGAACACTTGGTGGGCACTAGGTTACCTTGTAGGGTTTCTTGAGAAATCTTTCTTTAAGATCCAATGTAGCACTTCCAAATGCTCTAAAATGCTCCAATCAACTTCCAAACTATCTCTTATTCCCTTTCTAATCACTCCAAACAAGAATCCAAAGAAAACAACCACTTTCCCAAAACTTGAAAATTTGAAAAATTGATGGTTTTAATAGAAAAAGTGTTGAATAATCAAATGGGTAAGTGTTTAAGGTGATAAAAAGATGAAAGAAATGATTTGTAAGTGTTGAAGTAGTGAAATTTGAAGATTAAAGTGAGTGAATATGTGTATGTAGGCAAGAGAAAAGAAAAATTGAGTGGGTTTTGGATGAAGATGGGTGTTGAAGGGTTTGAAGTGGGTGTTGGGTGGTATTTATAGTGTTTGAGATGGGTGATGGATGTTGTGAGTTGGGTGACATCGACATGGGCATGGGTGCTAGGCACTGTTCGCGCACAGCCCAAGGCACCTGGGTGCCCAAACCAACCGGCTGGGTGCGCAGGCAAAGTGCCTGGGCACACAGCCAGCGTCGGCCTCCAACGCTGGCCTTAGCGGCTGGGCGCTGGGATCGGGCTTGGCTCCTCATTTTTGCTTCCAATTGCAATTTTTGCTACCAAACTCAATTCCAACATCAACTCAATTGCCATCCAAAAATCTTACCATATTCCAAATTCTTCAATCCAAAAACACTTGATTTTCACCAAAAATTCCACTTGATGACCATCAAAAGATTGACCTTATGTTTTTATCACTTAAGAGTCTATATGTATGATATGCATGAGACAATTGCACAATGATAATATGCATGGAAAAACATTCAATTCAAGAAAATTAATTGATATGCATCAATCATCAATCAAACATAGGAAATTAAATGAGATTGAAGTTCAAGAAAGTTTCTCTATTTTTGCAAAGTGTAAGCTCCAATTGCTCTTCATGTGTGCTTCCTTTCCTTGTCTCCATTGCGTGATTGATTCCCTTGAATTGAAAATGCAAAATGACCTATAACTAAGAAGAAATAAAATTCAAAAGAAAAGGATAGATGTTAGTGTATTGGGTTGCCTCCCAATTAGCGCCTTCATTTAATGTCTTTGGCTAGACATCCTCGTGGACTATTCTCCATTGGTGAAGGAACGTTGAGTGTGCTCCTTCAAAAGTTCCACGGTGATGTTGAGAGTGTCACTCATGGCTTTGAAAAGTTCAATTATGGCTCCATCAATTTTGAGTAACTTCTCTCGAGCTTCCTTCAATTCCTTGTTGATATCTTCACGCCTGTTATTGGAAATTTTGCCTCTTTCTCCAAGCTTCTCTTTGTTTTTCTTCTTGATCCAACTTGGAGGTGCAATTGCTTGAGTCAAAGCTTCCAATGCTTCATATGCGTCCTTCACAGTACGATCAGACAAGGGTATGTTGTTGATGCTATCCACAAGAAGATGATTATCGACTTCTAATCCTTGATAGAAACACTCGATCAAAACTTGTTGTGAAATGCCATGTTGAGGGCAATCGGCAAAAAGTTTCTTGAATCTCTCCCAAGCTAGGTGGAAATTCTCATCCTGGCGTTGTTGAAAGTTTGTAATCCTTTGCCTACCCTTTGAAAGTTGCTCACTTGTCATGGTTGAAGTTGTTGTACCTAACTCTTTCTTTACCCACTTTTTCACTACATAAACAAAATCATTAGTTTTCAAAGATAAATTCGATAAAAGTTTGGGATGAATTACATCACCATCAAACTCCATCGTTAATGAACCATCGAAAACATCAATCTTGGTGTGAGAAGTCCTTAGGAAAGGCCTTCCTAATAAAAGAGGGCATTGATCCTTTGTAATTTCTCCTTCCATTTCCATAACAAAAATGTCAATAGGAAAAATTAAATGTTGCACTTTAATCAAAATGTTCTCTAGCACACCCTTGGGATGTACCAAAGATCCATCGGCCAATTGAAGAACAACTGATGTGTGTCGCAACACACCAAATAATAATCGTAATTCTCTAGCTTATAGTTAGGGTAAATACGAGTCGTATCCCAAGAGAGCTAAGTTAACTAACTACTTAACTGAACAAGTGTAAAATACAAATGGGGGGTTTTGATTCGATTATAAACTAAATTGGCAACAAAAATTAAATTGCAAGTATATAAAAATGCAAGAGCGTGGATCAATAAAATAGATATCAATTTATGGAAATCCCAATTCTAAAGCCTTGATTCATAGGTAATTAATTTAATCATTGGTACAAAAGGTAAATTCTCTCAATTAGATAGGTAACGTAGATTAAACGCTAAATGCCAATTAATCCCTATTTTTCCTTAATCCTCATTAGTCATGACGCAAGTCCTAGACTAAATTCTAATAAATATACCAACCTAGTTACAATCGTCTACCAGGTTCAAGTACCTTATTGCATAAAGATCTAGAAAAATATTAGTTACCTCTAAACAACATTCACTAATATAGGCAATGTTCAATTTAGTCCTAATTTTCTCTTAGAGGGCTACTCTAAGTTGTTACTAGGGATTTGAAAATCTACAATTGCATATAGAATCAAATCTAACAATAGATAGCTTAACAAAATTAACTAGGTGTACTTCTAATTAATTAAAACATGCAATCATTCCAACAATGCGGAGAAAATTAGGATACCCAATTAAAAGAATTTAATTAAGAACAAAACCTCATAAATTAAAAACCCTAGAATCAATTTGCTTTAGAATTGGAAAGGGGAAATTAGCCACTCATGCTTGGAAGAATAAAAAGACTAGAATTTGAATTAATCATGAGATAAAATTCAAAGTGAAAAGAGAAAGAACCCAAAGAGAGAGTTGTTCTCTCTCAAATCCACGTCCCAAGCTTAACGCCAACTCCAAGAATTCCAAAATTCAATCCATCTAAGGCATATGCGGCCTTTCAATTTATATACCTAATACTATAGTTTTTAGGCAATTTACAACTTTGCCCATAAAACCTAAAGACTTAAAATAAATCACATGGGTCATAAACTATTTTCCTAAGCCCACATGTCAAGTGTCCAAATAGATATTGTAAGCCCAAATAGTTGAGCCCAACATGCCTTCCAATTTCAGACTTTGATTTCTGCAGCCTGTTTCGACCCTGCGGAGGTTGAGTTAGAGGTTTATTTCGACCCGCTCCAGGTTGACGCAGGAAATCTACTTCCTTGCTCCATTACATTTCCTTTATCTTCAATTCTCCTTTTAAGCACCTAAAACACATAAAGGAACAAACAAGTACCAAATCACCTCAAATAATCATAAAAACACCTTTATAAGACATGAAAAGGATAGGAAGATATGCACTCAACAAATTCCCCCACACTAAATTCTTGCTAGTCCTCAAGCAAGATAATAAAAACAATTTAAGTCTCCCACCATGTAAGTCCAACAACATATGCACACGCTCAAAAACCAAAAACGATTTAGAGAAAAGCATTTTGAAAACAATTTTATGCACGCAACTTTAACAAAAACATAATTTTAGAGCATATTCAACATGGCATTCTCACTCGTAAATAACACTCAAGTGTTTAGGTGACACTCATAATCAAAAGTGAAAATACGCATTGCCATAAGCTTGCTTGTCCACCAATCTCTCCACTACTCCACAAGTGAATAACATGCATAAATTAGAGGTTTACAAGGTTGTAATGGGGCAAAAAGGGTAAGTGAGCTAACAAAGAAAAGGTAAGGAATTCAAAGCCCTAGATTAATGAAGCACCACAACCATCAAAACAAATCATGGGCAAATATACAAATTATAGTCCAACACTCAGAACAATTGATAACTCCATCAATCTCATAACATCAACACACTTTTTCCTTTTTGAGATTCTGTTTCTTCTCTTTTTCTTTTTTTTGGAAATATTTTCTTGGTGGTTGCATTTTATGCTCTCCCACCTCAAGTTACTAACTTGATTTGATTTATAAAGAAGAAAACATCCTCATTTCACTTGCTCCATCAAAGCAGTAACCAACAAACAGGATTCCCCCACACTAATTCTCATCATACTCATCCACAAGAACATTAAAACAACATCAAGTGCTTCATTAACCTAGGTTAAGGTAGAAAACACCTAATAATTCTAAGCTCAGGGTTCTTTGGGTAAATGAGTTATCCAAGAAAAGGGCTAAAATTAACTCAATTAAGGCTCAAAAGGGGTATCAAAGGATTATAATTACAGGTTGGCTATTTAAGGCTCAATCGTTCCAAAGAAATGCCTCATCATTTTCATGCAAGTATACACAAAAACATGTAATCTCGAGTGGTATAAAGCAAGTTCTAGAAGCATATGAAGCAACTACCCACAAGCAGCAAAAAAAAAAAATAAAAAAAAATACAGCCGTAGTGACGGCTCAATAGGCTCAAAGATTCACAGGGGAATTACTAGCCAGTTGATCATGCTAAAACCACACAAATCACAAAAACATTTTCAAAACAGAATCTTTGCATTAAGAATCATTTCACGTTTTCAAAAGATTTAAGGCGAGCATATACACATATAATAAACATCCATGGAGGTTAACATAAAACAAAGCAGAGGACTAATTTGGATCTTAAAAACCTAAAGATTTAAGCGAAAGTAAGAAAAAATAAACATGCTTTTTGAAAAATACCCCCCCCCCCACGCTTAATCACAGCATTGTCCCCAATGAACAAGAAGACAAAGAAACTAAAATATAGCAAGGAATTAAAAGAGGTCAGAAACTCCCCTGGAGTCATAAATAGCTTGAAGTGCTTCCATCCAGCTCCAAATTAATCTCCATCAAATTCCTAGCTAATTGGGCAAGTAATAAACAAAAAGTGAAGTTTATCTAGTTCACAAAAAAAGAAGTAAAAACAGAAAGCTAAATGCAATGCAAACTATATGAAAACTTAAACTATATGCAAAACTATGAACAAATGGAAAAGGAAAGAAAAAGAGAGAAAACCAAGTAACTATCTCTGTTTCCTTGTTTTGTGGGGCTGTTGAACTAATTGCTCCAAAAGGTGCTCCTGGCGTGCACAGGACTCTTGCAAAGCAGCCATAGATTCACGAACTTCGTTTTTAAAATCCAAGAATTGGTGATAAAAATCACCAATTGTAGGGCCAGGTGGTGGAGCACGAGACGCATTTGGCTCCGTGGCAGTACAGAAGCAATCACAGCCAATGCAAGAGGTGGAGTGTCAACTCGGTCTGGCGAGCTCTCTGCAGGTGGTGCAGGCTTCTTGCGCTTGCGTGTATAGATTTCTCCTTCAGACAAAACTGCTTTCGCGCTACTCTTCGTCTGTCGTTGCCGAGTCATTGTTGTAAAAGTACCTAAAAAGTCCAGGAAATCAAAATTCATCAAGCACCAAACAATGACAAGAATGCACGTTCATAACAAAAACAACCTATGTTATCTTAATTTCCAGGATTAATTAACCACATATAGCAAAAATAAAACAGAACAGTGAGTAGGCGACAGACTCAAAAGCAAGTCTCATGAATTTCAAAAAACCAATTAGCATCAAGAAACTATCATGAAGGGCAATGGTTCAATGAAACCTATTACAATTGCAGCACAATTTCAGTACCAATAAATCACAAATTCCACAGTGCGAAGCCACTGTCAAATCCCATAGACTATAAAGAGAGATTAGGAAATTTCTAAAGCCGCAGGTAGCATAAGTGAAATTCAAACAGCTTCATGTCAAAATACAATAGAATACCTAAATTTCCTGATCATAAGGCATTACCAATCACACCAGCAAAAGTCGATAACTTAAAGAGTTCGAATAGAGCAGAGAATTTGAAGTTTCCTCTTGTCGAAGCGTTTAATTCAATTAAATTGCAATAAGAGAAAATTGAAAGATACAAACCTATTCTATATTGGAAATATGAACTAGAGTTATCGAAGTTGGAATGAGAAGAATTAGTAATGCAATGGAAGTTTATAGGAAAGGAGAAACAGCGCCACCTGCAAGAGTTACCGAAGTCGGGTAGCTTTGCTCTGTTCGGTGGATGCTATGCGATCGAGGAAGGGGAGAGCGGCGCCGTCGAATCGAGAGACTTAGCGGCGTTGGGTTTGAGATGAGTCGGTTGAAGACAAAGCAGTGCCGGCGAAGACTAGCCTAACCGATGTCGGGTCTGGTGAGTGCGAGTTAAGAGAGAGAGAGGTGGCTATGGAGGTTTCGGTTTGAAGAAGATGGAAGAGATGAGTCGGAGAAGAGAAGGGAAGGAGGCGGAGATGAAGAAAAATAAACCGAGAGAGGTTCAGGTTAGCCGCCGATGAGTGCTGAGCGGCGGCTATGGAGGAAGATTGATCGAAGGTGGAGAGGGGAGAAGGTGGCTGCGAAAGGAAAAAGAAGATAAGAATTTGGGGGAAAAAGAAAAATTAGGGTAGCAAAGAAAAGGAAAGAACGTGGGAAATAAAAAAATGTTTTTATTTCGTTTTTTTAAACAGGGTTAATTTCAAAAATCTCCTAAGTTGACCTGAAAAGGGTTGAGTTCACCCTTTTTAGGGTCAGCTCAGAAGATTTGGGCCAAACGTACATAAATTTTTAAAATTTCCTGAGTTAACCTGAAAAGGGTTGAGTTCACCCTTTTTAGGGTTAGCTCAGGAACTTTTGGCCAAACGTAAATAAATTCCTGTGTCGACCCTAAAAAGGGTCAATTAGACCCTGTTTTACAGGTCGACACAGGATATTTTTCTCATCTTCAACTCGACCTTGCAACAGGTCCAAACAGGAAATTTTCACCACAGCAATTTTGCTTCCTAAATAAGAGCAAAACTAGTTCTAATGGAGAAAGAAAGTTCTACCTAAATGTGCACGTGTGCAATTGATGCATGAAGAATGTGAAATGCATGAATGGAACAATTAGCTCAACATACAAATATGTAGTGTAAAATTCACAAATAAAGCTCAATTAAAAGTTGAGTAAAGAAAACTCCCTCTTTGCAACAATAGAGAATCGTTCCAATGTGAAACCTATAATGCAAAAATTAACACTAATAAAAACTTAAAAGAAATCAAACCACTAAAAATAAAAGAAAGGATATAGATGATGGGTTGCCTCCCATCCAGCGCCGTCATTTAACGTCTTTGGCTAGACATAATGTTGCTACTTCTCATCAAGGTCAACATAGGTCTGTGCATCCAAATACATAATCTCTATGGTCTGAAGTTGGAATCCTTCATAGAAAGGCTTAAGCCGTTGGCCATTAACCTTGAAAATCCTTGAGCTTTTCATATCCTTAATCTCCACAGCTCCATGAGAAAACACAGTAACTACTTCATATGGACCAGTCCACCGAGATCGTAGCTTTCCAGGAAACAACCTCAATCGAGAGCAAAACAATAATACTTTCTGTCCAACATAGAAAGCCTTTCTCGATATCATTTTATCATGCCATGCTTTGGTCATTTCCTTGTAAATCTTTGCACTCTCATAGCCATCATTTCGAATTTCTTCGAGCTCTTGTAATTGAAGCTTGCGATGATATCCAACTTCATCAAACTTCATATTACATTCCTTAACCGCCCACCATGCCTTGTGCTCAAGCTCCATGGGTAAATGGCAAGGTTTCCCATAAACCAAACGATATGGAGACATCCCAATTGGAGTCTTATATGCAGTGCGATAGGCCCAAAGAGCATCACTCAACCTCATACTCCAATCCTCCCGATTTGGCTTTACCGTCTTCTCAAGAATTCGCTTGATCTCTCGGTTAGAGATTTCTGCTTGACCACTTGTCTGAGGATGGTAGGAAGTGGCTACCCTATGAGTGACTCCATATTTCTTAACCAAAGCTTCCACGATCTTATTGCAAAAATGCTTCCCTTGGTCACTAATGATTGCTCGCGGAATGCCAAACCTGGAAAATATGTTAGATTTAACAAAATCTGCAACAGTTTTAGCATCGTCAGTTTTAGTGGCTTTGGATTCCACCCACTTGGAAACATAGTCACATGCAAGCAATATATAAGTGAATCTATTAGATGATGACTCAGGAAATGGACCCATGAAATCAATAGCCCAAACATCAAAAATTTCACATATAAGAATTGGTTGCAAAGGCATTTGATCTCTATGTGACATATTCCCTATTCTTTGACACCTATCACATGCTTTGCAAAATGCATATGCGTCCTTAAACAAAGATGGCCAATAGAAACCACATTCTAAAATCTTTTGTGCAGTCTTTTTAGGTCCAAAGTGGCCTCCAAATGCATAGGAATGACAAAAAACAAGGATTGAGTTTTATTCATCTTGAGGAATGCATCTCCTAATAATTTGATCAGCACAATGTTTCCACAAATAAGGTTCATCCCATAAGTGATTTTTAGCATCATGTTTCAATTTATCTTTTTGAAACTTACTTAAATCGCTTGGCATTTGTCTAGAAACAAAGTAATTAACTATGTCTGCATACCAAGGTAAGTCATGCATAGCAAGTAAGTTTTCATAAGGGAAAGAATCACTTAGCGGAAATATCTCTTCTTGCATCACTATCCAGCTTAAATGATTAGCCACCAAGTTGTCGACACCTTTCTTGTCTCTAATCTCAATGTCAAATTCCTGAAGCAGCAAGATCCACCGAATGAGTCTCGGTTTTGCTTCCTTCTTTGCCAAGAGATACCTAATAGCTGCATGGTCTGAGAAAACAATAACTTTGGAACCAAGCAAATAACAACGGAACTTATCAATAGCAAAAACAATAGCTAAAAATTCCTTTTCTGTTGTCGTGTAATTCCTCTGAGCTGAGTTCAGAGTACGAGAAGCATAGTATATAACATGTGAGAGCTTCCCAACTCGCTGCCCTAGCACAGCTCCCACTGTGGTGTCGCTTGCATCGCACATAAGTTGAAATGGAAGATCCTATCTTGGTGGTTGGACTATGGGAGCAGAAGTCAATGCCTCTTTTAAGGTGTCAAATGCAAGCTTGCAAGTTTCATCAAAATTGAACTCAACATTCTTTTGAAGTAGATGACTCAATGGGGAAGCTATCTTGGAGAAATCCTTGATAAACCTGCGGTAAAAACTTGCATGACCAAGAAAAGAGCGCAACTCCCTCACCGTGGAGGGGTAAGATAACTTCTGGACAATGTCAACTTTAGCCTTATCTACTTCTAAACCTCTAGCAGAGACCACATGACCTAGCACTACACCCTGATCTACCTTGAAATGGCATTTAGCAGAATTGAGAACAAGATTAGTTTCTTTGCACCTACTTAGAATCAATGAAAGATTATGTAAACAAGAGTCAAAAGAGTTACAATGTACGGAGAAGTCATCCATAAATACCTCTATGATCTCCTCTACATACTCTTGGAAAATGCTCATCATGCATCGTTGAAATGTAGCTGGGGCATTGCAGAGACCGAATGGCATCCTTCGGTAGGCATAAGTTCCATAAGGACACGTGAAAGTTGTTTTCTCTTGGTCCTCAGGTGCAATCGGTATTTGGAAATACCCACTATACCCATCAAGGAAGCAGTAATACTCGTGTCCAGCCAACCTCTCAAGCATCTAATCCATAAAAGGTAATGGGAAGTGATCTTTCCTAGTTGCATCATTTAACTTCCGATAATCAATGCATACTCTCCAAGAGTCAGCAACTCGTTTTTCAATGAGTTCATTATCTTGATTCTTCACACGGTTATGCCAGACTTTTTGGGAACAATTTGAACTGGAGTCACCCACTTGCTATTTGAAATGGAGTATATGATACCTGATTCCAATAATTTGACAACCTCATCTTTCACAACATTCATCATCTTCGGATTCAGTCTCCTTTGAGCTTGCCTGACTGGTTTAGCATCATCTTCCAACAAGATCTTGTGCATACAAAGTGAAGGGCTAATTCCTTTGATATCAGCAATGCTCCACCCAATTGCTTCTTTATATTCCCTCAAAACTCTTAAAAGCTTTTCTTCTTGAAGTGGAGTGAGTTTGCTAGAGATGATCACAGGTAAGCTATCATTATCACCCAGGAAAGAATACTTCAAATGAGCAGGCAAAGGTTTGAGTTCAATCTCTGGTGGTTTGATGATCGAAGGAACCAATTTGCTTGAAGATGTTGGAAGTTGCAAATAAAGCAAATTTTCCTTATGTGTCTTGGTTGGTAAAGTCTTCAAGTCTGAAATTACCTCACTTACCTTTTCACAAGGTGCCAACTCAAGTTCTCCATATGACTTGTCATCAAACCCATTGAACATTACTGTTTCAACTTTGTCCTCATTGTCTAACATCATGACCCTTTCAGACAAATTGTCCAAAATATCAATGGAGAACACAGCATTGAAGTATCATGAACATCACTTGGGTAGCGCATAGCATCGAAGATATTGAACTCTACCGTCTTTCCATCAAATTCCATAGTCATAATACCTTCAAACACATCTATCTTTGTCCTGGCAGTCCTCAAGAAAGGTCTTCCAAGTATCAGCGGTGTATGGCTAAGCTTGAGGTCATCTTCTTCCATCTTAAGCACATAAAAGTCTGCTGGAAAGACTAAGTCATTTACCTGCAGCAAAACATCCTCAACAAGCCCCTCAAGGTAAACATTAGATCGATCGGTGAGTTGTATAACTACGCCGGTTTCAATTAGAGGACCAATATTCAAGGAAACATAAATAGAGTAAGGCATAACATTTATGGATGCACCTAAGTCACACAATGCCTTTTCAAATTCATTATTTCCTATGATGCATAAAATGGTAAAAGAATCACGATCCTTACATTTAGGAGGAAGCTTTCGTTGGAGAACTGCAGAAAGATTCTCACTCATACTTACCCTCTCATTTCCCTTGAGTGTCCACTTATTGGTACATAACTCCTTGAGCCACTTAGCATATCGAGGGACTTGCTTGATAGCATTGATAAGGGGAATGTTCACTTGCACTTTTCGAAATGTCTCCCAAATGTCTTTTTCTTGTTCAGCCTTTTTCTGCTTAAAAAATCTAGATGGAAATGGAAGTGCACTAGTGTTAGATGTTAAATCCTTATTCACAAGAGTGGAAGGATTTACCTTTGTAGTGTTTGAAGAAGGATTTCCATTTGTAGCCTTCTGAGGACCTTTGGATGGACTAACAACACTTGGAGAATTTTCTGTCTCGACCCTATCAGGGGTCGAGTTCGACCCTCCGCAGGGTTGAATCAGGTTGTCTTCTTCATCTGGTTCAGTTCGATCTTCTTCGGGGTCGAGTTCACCCTTTTTCGGGGTTGAGACAGGAATTGTCTTCTCACCTTTTTCAACAATTCCATCAGCAAGCTTCTCAAATTCCCTAAGATCTCCAACTTGCTTTCCACATTTAAGGGTAATGGCCTTGAGATCCGCCCTTAGATCGATGGTTTGAGATAGAATCTTTCCAGAAAGTTGATTCTCAATCCTACTCACGGCAGTGGCAAGTTACCCCACTTGATTCCTTAGATTGGTGAGTTCTCCATCATGTCTCAACAAGGCCTCATTTATCTTCACTTGGCCTTCATTTAATTGCAACTGAGTTTCACCCATCTTTTTCAACATTGCCTCAAAACCTGAACTCTGCCCTTGATTCATTGGTTGACCTTGAACATTTTGTTGGACATGTTGAGGTGGGTAAGGTGGCTTGACGGTATTGTTGGGGTTACCATACCTTAAGTTCGGGTGTTGCTTGTACCCAGTGTTATAAGTGTTGGGATAAGGATTAGTCCTCTACTGGGGACCTTGGTATCCAATTGCATTAGCTTCTTCAACCTGGTCGTCAAATAAGGTAGGGAAGGCATCGGTAGGGTGTTCAATTGAAGCGCATAAACCACATACCATTTGAGTGTTACTCATACCCAATTGCTTTTTCACTAAAGAAGTAAGCTGAGAAATTTGCTGCTCCAGATGAGCAGTGCTAACACTAGCCTCATTAACCTTATGAACCTTCCTTTCATCAATTCCATACCCATGAGAAGCCCTAGCTTGAGATTCTATCAACCTCCGAATCTCATCAGTATTCTTAAGCATATGATCGAGCTCAAATTATGCATATTTTTATGGCTATTTTTCTATACTTTTTACCACTTTTATATGCATTTTTACCTTATTTTCTAAGTATTTGTGTTTTTAGTCTTTATGAGATGTGAAATTGAGAATTTGCTTATTTTCACTACTTTTGGAGCTATTTTAATTACTTTTTACACAGATATTAGCAAAGTGATTTTGAGTATAGATTTGGAGATGCAAAGTTCGTGTTTTGAAGATTTCTTGAAGATAATTTGAAGATTTGAAGATCATTGAAGAATTATTTCAAGGAGCAAGAATTGAAGATTGGAGCTAAAGAAGCCCTGAAGCTAAGGATTTTTGGATAATTTATATGGGAATGTACTCAGCTCATATAAACCTATAATTGGAGTTAAAATCCCAATTTGTAGGCCTAATATCCAAAAGAATATCCAAATCCCGCATTAATCCCGCAGATTTGCGATATAAGCCCAGTTTCAGCGCAGTCTCGGTAGAAAGGCCATAACTTTCTGCTCACATGTTCGTTTTAAGCCCATGAGTAGCCTTTGGAAAGCTAACTCCGAGCTCTACAACTTTCCTTTGAAGTCCGAAGCCCAATTCTGCTGTTTTCAAGCCCGAATCTGCCAGTGAAGTTTCTGCAGAAATCTAGAAAATTCCAGAATCCTATTCTAACTTGGATTTTACTCTAGGATGACATCTAATCCAACTTGGAGTCTAAGTCAGCCCTAAACCGCCCTATCTATGTTCCTCCACTATAAATAGCCACCTTAGGACTAGATTTTAGATGTAATTTTTATTCTCATAAGAAATATTGTTTAGTTGAAGATTTGGAGGAGAAAAACCCTAGGAGCCGCTGCCCCCTTCTCTTCCTCATCCATAGATAAGTTTTCTTCTTCTTATTTGTGGATGCTCACTCAATTCATGAGTGAGTAATCCTTTTCTTTTCTCCAATGTAGAATTTAATTGATCTCTTGACTAATTCTATGGTGAGATTTTGTGCTTTTATATGAGAATTTATGTGAGTATTTCTTGGATCTCTGTATGAATTCTATGTTGCTTGTTTTGATTGATTGGGTCGACACTTTCATGATAGATTGAGTTAGCATTAGCTAGATTAAGTTGTGAATTAATCACTCCAGCTTAATTTTATGTAGCAATTGGATGTGAATTAATCCTCCGTCCAAGAGAGAAAAGAATCAATGGGCGAGAAATTTCTCATTGTGCTTGTTATTAAATTACTTGTTCTTCAAGCTTTATTCCTAAGTGATCTCTAAGCCCTAAGAAGTAATTGATTGCTGAAAGAGTAAAAGGGATAGATTGACTTTAATCGGTAATCTAATCTAATTAAGGTAATTTAGGTTAAGTCCGACAGGCTACTCAAGGTTCTCATAATCTTTAGATATCAATGATCCATGTTATTGTTGTCAAGAGGGATATTAATTCTATGTTGGAGGTTTCTAATTAATTGTTTTTCTCATAATATTCACTGCCTTTGATTAATTGTTTTCTTTAATTTTCTTGATTGCTGTCTTAGTTAATTTACTATTAGTTAGATTTAATTTTAATTCTTCTTTAAATTCTCTTTATTAATTGTTTTGTTTGAGAAAAGGAAGAGCCGATCTCTCTGTGGATTCGACCCCTACTTGCCCTAGCTAGTTTAGTTAGTAATTGTTGGGATAATTATTTTTATGATTGCTGACGACCGATCATAAATTTTGGCGTCGTTGCCGGGGAGATTGTGTTTAATTTTCTTTTTCTCTTATTTTTCTATTAGATTAGATTTGCACTTGATCATCTTTGTTTTGCAGAATAGATCCAATGGAGAAATCACAAACGTTACGAGAGCTGAATTTCAATTGTGAATTGCCACCCCTTTGTATTGACTATCCAGCCATGGATATGTCTTACAAATTGAAGCCAGGAGTAATCCGTATGCTGCCGATTTTTCAAGGAGAACATCATGAGAATCCTCATGAACATCTGCAAAGTTTCTTTCTGAAGTGTGCTACAATCACTGGGATGCCTGAAGAGGACTTGAAACTTCGAACTTTTCCTGTCACATTAGACGGAAAGGCAAAAGAATGGTTCTTAAGACTACCACCCAAATCCATAAAATATTGGAAAGAGATGGAGATAGTATTTTTGAATAAATATTTTCCGGAAGCTAAGCGTGCTGATGTCAGAAGAAAGATCAACACTTGTCAACAATTGCAAGGTGAAAAGTGGTACCAATACTGGGAAAGATATAATCAGATCTACGCAAGTTGCCCTTACCACAACATCAGCGAAGCACTTTTGATCCAACACTTTTATGATGGCCTTATTTACGAAGATCGTACCTATGTCGATGCTGCCAGTGGAGGAGGACTTACATTCAAAACCCCTGAAGAAGCAAGGAAGCTGCTGAATATTATGGTGGAAAATATACAAAGGATTCAGAGATAGCAGAAATTCGAAAAGAGCTAAAGGAAGTGACTTCTCAATGCGGAAATTTAGCAAAGATGTTTGCCGAATTTATGAGTGTTTGTTCACAACCTTCTATTCAAAAAACAGGAATCATATGTTATTGAAGAAACCCAGCATTGGATGGAATTGCCGAAAGTACCTGCGATGTCATCAATTCCAACGCCTAATTTTCCTAAAACACTACCACCCATTGGTGTGTTCGATGAGCCAATTCAAGGAGATATGAAGACTTCAACCGAAATCAAGAAAGATGTACCTGCCGTTTCAAACGATGAACATCAACAATCAGAAGAAGAATGGATGGAGGAGATGCAAGCTAAGTATGATCCACTACCATTCCCTCAAAAGTTTGCTCAACAACTCAATTTACTTCGGAAATTAGAGGTAAACATTCCTTTAGTTGATGAAATAGTCAAAGTACCAAGGTATGCTTCTTTTCTTAGAGAATTATGCAACAATAAGATTAAGTATGATAAAAAATATGCCTGCATGGATGAAAATATATCTGCTGCTTATCAAAGGAAATTACATCATAAATGCAATAGTTTAGGTTCCTTTTCTATTCCTTGTAGTATAGGAAAGAATGAAGTAGGTAATGCTATGTGTGAATATGGATCTTTGATCAATATCATGCCTTATTCTGTTTATAAGCAATTGAAAATAGAACCTCTGCTTGAAACTGATCTTATTATCCAATTTGCTGATAGAACTAACCATAAACCTGAAGGTTTAGTTGAGAATGTTTTAGTGCAGATAGGAGATTTTGTTTTTCCTGCAGATTTCTATGTCCTGAAGATGAGTGAAGATGACATTCATCTACCTCAAATTCCACTACTGTTAGGAAGATCGCTTTTGATTGCAGCAAGTATGGATTTCAACGCAAAAGAAGGAACAATCACTATGGAATTCGATGGAAAACTATTGTATTCAACATAAGTGAATCAATGGAAACTCCTGCTGAAATTCATTCTATCTATTCTATTGACACAATTGGTATTTGCTCTAAAGAAGTACAAGCACTCAACCAAGAAGATGAACTTGAGGTGATCCTCACCAAAAGTTTACATCAACAAGACGTTGAAGAAGCAGAAGTCGAGATGCCAAAAGAGATAGCAGAAACTGTCAGTGAACTATCATCCAACGAAGAGGTGGAGACGATTTCCTACATCAATCTGGAGCCAACGCCCAAGCCGTTACCATCCATCATTCAACCTCCAGAAGTCAAGCTGAAACCGCTTCCTAAAGGCCTGAAACATGTTTTCCTTGGAGATAATGATACCCTGCCTGTTGTTATTTCAAGTAAATTGAATGATTTACAAGAAGAACAACTAATCAGAGTCTTGAAGGAATACAAAGAAGCCATTGGATGGACTGTAACTGATATCAAAGGAATAAGTCCTACTATATGCATGCATAGGATTCGACTTGAAGATGATGCAGTAACAGTTCGACAGCCACAAAGAAGACTAAATCCGAATCTTGCTGAAGTTGTTAAAGATGAAGTTCTAAAATTACTTGGAGCTAGTCGCATTTATGCCATATTAGATAGTAAATGGGTCAGTCCAGTCCAAGTAGTTCCATAGAAGTCCGGATTCACTATCGTAGAAAACAAGGATGGAGAGCTAGTTCCTCAAAGATTGCAGAATGGATGGAGAGTATGCATTGACTACAGAAAGCTGAATTCCGCCACAAGGAAGGATCACTTTCCGCTGCCATTCATTGATCAGATGTTGGAAAGATTAGCTTGCAAGGCCTACTATTGTTTTCTTGACGGATACTTGGGATATTTTCAAATTCCAATTGCACCTGAAGATCAAGAGAAGACCACGTTTACATGCCCTTTCGGTACGTATGCTTACACTAGAATGCCTTTTGGTTTATGCAATGCACCTGCAACTTTTCAAAGGTGTATGATGAGTATCTTTCAAGATTATGTGGGAGATAAGATGGAAGTTTTCATGGACGATTTCACAGTCTATGGAGATAACTTCAATCAATGTCTCAATAATCTAGAACTCATCTTGAAAAGGTGTGTTGAAACCAAATTGGTATTAAATGCCGAAAAATGCCACTTCATGGTAGAACAAGGTATTGTTCTAGGCCATGTAGTATCCAAAGAGGGGATGCAAGTCGATAAACCCAAAGTCGACGTTGTACAGAACCTGCCATATCCGACATGTGTCAAAGATATCCGCTCTTTCTTAAACCATGCTGGATTCTACCGAAGATTTATCAAGGATTTCTCAAAGATCTTAGCACCCATGTGTAGATTATTACCGAAGGATATAGAGTTCGAATTTGGAGATGATTGCAAAGAGGCATTCGACAAATTGGAAGACTGCCCTCACCACCACTCCAATTGTGAAGCCACCTGATTGGAAACTACCGTTCGAAATCATGTGTGATGCAAGTGATGTTGCCATTGGAGCTGTTCTAGGTCAGAAAGTTGACAAGGTACCTCATGTTATCTATTATGCTTCAAGAACCCTAGATGCTGCTCAAAAGAACTACACTACCACAGAAAAAGAGATGCTTGCCATTGTCTTTGCTTTGGAGAAGTTTAGACCAT
>AWWV01007236.1:0-16800 GCA_001974805.1 Corchorus capsularis
AGAGAAAAACCTAAAAACTAAAGAAAGGTAGAAAAAGAGAATAATCTAAAATTTGTGGATTGTGAAGTTGTGGTGTTAAGTGTGTGATTTTGTGATACAGGAGGTGGCTATTTATAGTGGAGAATAAGGGTAGGACGGTTTAGGCTCTTCTTGGAGTCCAAGTAGGATTAGGTGTCATCCTAGAGTAGTCTCCAAGTCAAAAGAGGACTTCTAGAATTTCCTGGAAATTTCCTGGAATTGTGTAGGAACTTCGACTTCAGTTTCGGGCTTGAAGATGGGAGATCTGGGCTTTGCACTTCAAAAGAAAGTTGTAGAGCTGGGAGTTAGCTTTCCAACGGCTACTCATGAGCTTAAAACGGACATCTGAGCAGAAAGTTATGGCCTTTCTACGAAGACTGCGCTGAAATCGGGCTAATATCGCAAATCTACGGGATTAATGCGGGATTTGGATATTCTTTTGGATATGGGGCCTAGAAATTGGGATTTTAACTCCAATTTTAGGTTTATATGGGCTGAGTATATTCCCATATAAATAATCCAAAAATCCTCAACTTCAGGGCTTCATCTGGGCTTGTCTTCAATCCTTAATAAATTAAGCTCCAAATCTTCAATTTTGCTTCTTGAATTAATTCTTCAAATCTTCAAAATATCTTCAATCACGAACTTCGAATCTTCAAATCTTCATTTCAAATGGCTAAATCCATAGTTGAGTAAAAAGTCTCCAAAATAGCTCCAAAAAGAGTGAAAAACAATAAGTTTTCACTTTTCTTGTCTTCAGGACCTAAAAACACAAATACTAACAAAACAGGGTAAAAACACATATAAAAATAGCAAAATGTATATAAAAATAGCTATAAAAATATGCATAATTTGAGCTCGATCACTAACCTACATTACGTGCCTAATAAAAGTCCATCTTTGATCAAGTGAGGACATTCGAGATTTCCTCAACAAAAATAATAGTCCTTTTTGCAAAATGTTTTGAGTCAAAACTTTCAAAAAAGGTTTTCGGGTGAATTTGGGGCTTTCAAGTGCAATAAAAAAAATAAGAAGAAGAAGAAGAAATAAGCTCTAGCGTGAAAACCCGAAAGGGCAGTCTAGAGCAAGGATGGGGATTCTAGGAGCCACCCAAAGCTTCGATAAGGAAACAAGACGAAGGAAATAATAAACAAGGGATGGAAAAGAATAAGATGAATGGGCAATTTCAGACTGAAATCTGCAAGAAACAGTTCAAATTGGAAAAGCACAACCAGTGGAGAACATACTTCAAGAACATCTCTTAAGGTCGAAAGGGTGAGTGTCTGGTCCAGACTGAGTCGGGAAGAGCAATACCAAAACTTGGTTTGAGAATCCTTTGGCAATGTCACCAAATCGTCGTCAAAGTATTCATCGTCATGAGTCACTACCTTTTTATATATATGTTTCTATTATCTATATATTCTGGAGAAATATAGACATTTCTTAGTAATAATTACTTTTGAAAACTTGCATTTTATTTCATCACAGATTAAAAAGGGCAAACATGCATGCAACTGTTCACAAAAACATTCAAAATAGGGATTTGAAGAAGTAAACGGTCAAGAGAACCAAAAGTTAGAGTAGATACTATTCGGAAAGAGGATGGAGCATAAGACATGCAAAGAAGGACAAACTAGGGGCAAGGATAAGGCTTGCTGAAAATAGTAGTTCAAGGAACATCGATTTAGAAGGTTGGCAGGTGCTAAGGTAAAAGATTTGATGGGACACATTTGGGATCACGCGGAGCCATGAACCCCGAATAAAAGAAATTCATAACACATCATGCATATACCTTGCATTACGATGCATTGACATTACATCATGGTGCATTTTAATTGGCACTAAAGCATATTTTCAGAGTAGGTTCTCCTAAGGAAAGATTCCAACAATCAGAATTCATCACAAGAACAAATTGTTCAGAGAAGTCTTCAGATGCTTAAGTTAATTTCCAAGTTACTCAAGATGACCCGGGGCAGGTCATTCAGTTGATTGACCCAGGGCGGTCTCCATTCAGTAAATTTCAATTGATCCAGGGCGGTCTCTCTTCAATAATTTCAATTGACCTAGGGCGGTCTTTCTTCAGTTGCTTTCAAATTTGATCCAGGGTGATCATTCTCAAAGTGATTTTCAAATTGACCCAGGGTGGTCCGTCTTCAGTTAATCGATCTAGGGCGATCTTTCTTCAGTTAATTTCAGTTGGTCCAGGGTGATCATTCTGCAATTTACTTCGATGATCCAGGTTCGGAATGACCCAGGGTGGTCCTTCTTCAGTTAACGTCGGAATGATCGAGGGTGGTCATTCTTCAGCTCGGTTTAGAATGATCTAGGGCGATCATTCTTCAGTTACTTATTCTAGAATGGTCTTTCTCAAACTATTTTCAAGTAGTCCAGGGCGGTCTTTCCTCAAGATTTCAGATCACTTGTCTTCTAAAAGTTCTTAAAGCTTTCCCATAAAATAGGCGTCTACGACTTTGCGCCCTTTCAAACTCTCAAAAAGTATTCAAAGTACTCTTTTGCGCACTTCCTGACAGTTAGAAAGCTTGCAAAGAGGGACAGCTGTAGACACCTATTTTTGGCACGTATCCTTTAATTTAAAGTATTTGTTACTTTATTTTTGCATTTAGGGTCGTTTACATGATTTTCCTAATGCACTTTTGCGTTTAGATAATTTAGTAGAATGTTTACACTTACACTTATTTTACTAGTGAGTAAAATAAGAGAGAGCATTTTTATTTTTCGTTAATTGATCTTCCTCTTAAATTCCATTTTAGTTAGTCTTTTATTTTCTTTCATTACTTTTTGTTTTGGGCCCTTTCATTTTTGTTGATGAATCATTTGTTGTTTGGGCCTTAATTGGCCATTTGGGCACATTAAGCTCACTCTTGGGCTAGTGTGGAAAGGAAAGTCATTTCTTTTGATTTTATCACAAAATAAAAGGAGGATTATGTTTCTCTCAATTTTTGCATATTTGTTTACAAACTTCAAAATAGTAGGACTTTACATATTAGTCATGTTAAAATAGAATAACTCCAAGCTCCAATTGGAGACCATGTGATTCCATTTTATTTTCCTTTCCCCGTCTCTAACTTCTTCCCCAATTTGATGTTCTTTGATGATCCAAGTTGTACCTGAAAAAGAGAAGAAAACATGTTAATTAGAGGCTTAATTTACAAACTGCCTAATTGACAAAACTTGATCTGCCATCTTTATTCAACAGGCCCTATTTCCCGCCCCTCTCACCAGCTATGCACATAAGACAGGATCCAGCAAAGAACCATTACCTTAGTTCCCTTTGCAAGCTCCCTGGCAGCCTTGCTTGTGCAACCTTTGCACCATCTGCAACAAAGGATTCCAAAGTTGCATTTTCACATGAATTAAAAGCACCACCAGAGGAAATCTATCAAGCTCAAGTCAATGGTTTCCTCCTACCAAATGTTAACATTTTGAAATGGTTATCGGGGTCAATTTCATCAAGAAAAGCATCCAACACATGAGGCAAGCCAAGTCAGAGTTTGGGCCTGCAAAATAGAGAAGGTTCAACTTGTGTTTGCAGCAATGAGCAACATATTTTGTGCAAACAAGGTTACTATGTACTCATATTAGATTCACCATCAAAAGAGTATACAACAGGTACATGCGACACAGATTGCATGATCAACAGTATTGTAGTCAGTCACCAAGCAATTGCAAGAGAAGTAAAACAGAACAGTCTAACCAAAAGGGCCACGACTGAGAACTACATTGGAAGGCATGTAAACAGCGTTTCAAAGCTAAAACAGGCCATCATTCATCTCCAGTCAAATCTCACGCAGGGGTTTCTCATCAAGACGAGCATTGCAGCAAAATAATGGCATACAAGGGCAGCATTCAAATCTAGGAAACACAAAAAGCTCTTAAAGAAAAGAAATAGCAAACAAGATGGCAAGACAGTGGCACTCAAACACATTGCTACCAAGGGCATGCTCAAGCCAGTAAATACATCAAAACAGTGATCAGGTCAAAGCAAACCCCTCATCTCAGGAAAATGCAGTACATACTTTACAAAGAATCTCGCAGTGGCATAGAGCAGCAGAGGAAGTCATAAAAGAGGATTAAAAAGAGAACCATATTCACTGCGCAAAACAAAGCAATTCATTCATCACTTTCATGGCATTCAACAATTTCAGCAAGCTTCCATTAATAAAGAAATTTGTACAAACAGAAAGAGATAGACTTATGTAACGGAATTTAATACATATACTAATGAAACATGCTGAAGAGATAGAATCTCATGTCGATGAATACTCTGACGACGGTTTTGTGACGTTTGCCGAAGATTCTTCGAAATTGGTTTATGTTGCCTTACTCAACTCAGTCTGGACCAGATCCTTGCCCTTTTGACCTTAAGAGATTTTCTTGAAGTGTAGTGCCAACAGACTATGTCCTTCCGTCTTCCACATGAGTCGCCCTTTTCGGGTTTTCAACTCAAGTTCCTCATTTTCCATCCTTCACTTGAGCCGCCCTTTTCGGGTTTTCAACTCAAGTGACCCCCGATGGATCTAAACCGCCCTTTGCGGGTTTTCAACTTGGACCCCTCCTTATGCTTCATTTCTCTTTTTGCAACCTCGTTCTTTTTTAGGCCCAGTTTTTTTTTCTTTCTCTTTCTTTTTGCGACCTTTTTCTTTTTTAGGCCCAGTTTTTTTTTAGGCATAATATTTCTTTACTATGTCAGAGTTGATAGGCTTGGGAAACTCTTCCCCATCCATCTCTTGTAAAATCAATGCCCCACCGGAAAATGCTTTCTTTACCACGAATGGGCCTTCCAGTTAGGTGCCCACTTGCCCCTTGGGTCACCCTGTTCTGGAATGATTTTTTTAGTACCAAATCTCCTTCTTTGAACTCTCTCGGGCGTATTTTCTTGTTAAATGCCCGCTCCATCCTCTTTTGGTACATTTGGCCATGACATAAAGCCGTTAACCTTTTCTCATCGACCAAGTTGAGCTGATCATATCTCTCTTGAACCCATTCAGACTCTTCCAATTTAGTCTCTTGATATACCCGTATAGACGGTATTTCCACTTCGATTGGTACCACTGCCTCCATTCCATATACCAAAGAGTACGGAGTTGCCCCAGTTGAGGTCCTAACACAAGTCCGATAAGCATGAAGAGCAAAAGGAAGCTTATCGTGCCAATCCCTATATGTCTCCGTCATCTTCGCCACAATCTTCTTAATATTCTTATTGGCTGCCTCCACTGCACCATTCATCTTAGATCTGTAAATGGTTGAGTTACTATGCACAATCTTGAACTGTTTGCAAGTTTCTTCCAGCAATCCTTGGTTCAAGTTGGATGCATTGTCAGTAATAATCCTTTCCGGCAACCCATATCTGCGGATAATCTCCCTTTTGATGAACTTGGTGACTACTGCTTGAGTAACACTCGTGTATGAAGTTGCCTCAACCCATTTTGTAAAGTAATCGATTGCCACCAATATGAATCTATGCCCATTTGAAGCCTTGGGGTTAATAACTCCAATCAAATCTATCCCCCACATTGAGAAAGGCCATGGAGCTGACGTTACATGTAATGGGTTTCGGGGTACGTAAAATTTGGTCTGCGTAAATTTGACACTCATGGCATTTTCTGACATACTTGATATAATCGGTATCCAATGTCAACCAATAATAACCTGCTCTCATAATCTGCCTTGCCATCTTGTATCCACTAGCATGACTCCCACATGATCCTCTATGCGTTTCTTCTATGACCCTCTTAGCTTCTGCTGAACCCACGCATCTAAGCAACGTTTGGTCAGGGCTTTTCTTGTACAAAGTGTCACCTTCTAGGAGATAACCCATTGCCATTCTTCGAATCACCCTCCTATCGTTTTCTGTGGCATGCTCTGAGTATCTTTGGTACTTGATGTACTGGAGGATATCAAAATACCACGGATTTCCATCTACCTCATCTTCCACACTCATCACATGTGCTGGGGAATCTTTCATCTGAATCTGGATCGGCTGGATCTCTATATTAGTGCCCACTTTAAACATTGAAGCAAGGATTGCTAATGCGTCTGCCAACTGATTATTTTCTCTAGGTACATGATGAAATGTAATCTTCTCAAAGGATTTGACTAATTCCATCATATGGTCTCGGTATTTGACTAACTTTGGCTCCCTCGTCTGCCATTCTCCCTTCATTTGGTAAATTACCAAGGCTGAATCACCATAAACCTCCAACCTCGTTACTTCTTTGTCCAACGCCATCTGAATTCCCAAAATGCAAGCTTCATATTCTGACACATTGTTTGTGGCCGGGAACATTAATCGAGCTGTAGCTGGGAGATAATCATCCTCAGGGGATATCAATACTGCACCTATCCCCTGCCTCGACAGGTTTGATGCCCCGTCGAAGTACAACTTCCATGTTTCTCCCTCCTCTTTTACTTCCTCTACCTGGCATATTGCCATCAGGTCTTCATCCGGCAACTTAAACTGCACCGGTTCATAATCTTTGCTAGCTCGATCAGCTAAGAATTCTGCTACAGTACTTCCCTTGATTGCTTTTTGAGACATATATACTATATCATATTCAGACAATAAAACCTGCCATCTAGCTATTCTTCCTGATAAACCGGGTTTTTCAAACACATACTTGATCGGATCCAATTTGGAGACCAAGTAGTGTGATAGAGCATATATTGTTTTAATCTATGAGCTGCCCAAGCGAGTGCACAACACATCTTCTCTAAATCTGAATACTTGACTTTTACTTGACTTTGATTCTTTGGCGGGGGCAAATTTTGAATGGCTTTTACTTTTCTGGATCTACTTCAATCCCTTTCTCACTGACTACGAATCCAAGCAACTTCCCTGAAGTGGCTCCAAAAGTACATTTTGACGGGTTGAGTTTAAGCTGGAAGAGCTTTCTCAAATTCAACAAATGCTCTTCCACCGACCGAGCTTTAGCAATCATATCATCAACATATACTTCGATCTCCTTGTGCATCATATCATGGAAAAGGTTCACCATGGCTCTTTGATACGTTGCCCGGCATTCTTCAATCCAAACGGCATAACTTTATAACAGAACACCCCCCAGGCCGTGACAAACGCAGTTTTTTCTCTGTCCTATGGTGCCATCTTGATCTGATTGTATCCAGAAAATTCGTCCATGAAAGAAAACAAAGAATACCCTGCGGTGTTGTCTACTAGAACATCAATATGTGGCAAAGGAAAATTGTCCTTCGGGCTAGCTCGATTCAGGTCCCGATAGTCCACACACATCCTCACTTTTCCATCCTTTTTAGGTACCGGGACTACATTTGCTTGCCATTCTGGGTATCTGGCCTCTTCGAAGAATCCCGCATCCAGCTGCTTTTTCACTTCTTCTTTGATCTTTAACAACATATATGGTTTCATCCTTCTCAATTTCTGTTGGACCGGCTTACATTCTGATCTGATGGGCAATCGATGCACTGCAACTAGTAATGAATGAATGATAATGAAGATGTAAAATAAAGATGAAAAATATATGGATAAAACTTCTGGAGTGTATTACTTTAAGAAAATAGTGAACATAAAATAGTTTGATATTTTGTATGGAAAATTTAAAACATGGTATTGTCATAGACATTCTTGAGGTGGTATTAATACTTAAGATAAAAGATTAATTACATTTCTGAATCATCAACAAAGATAACTTTTTCATATTCAACCCAGTTGTTCAGAACTTCTCCTGGGGCTAGTTCACGGATCCAACGGCAATCTTCCTCTTCCAGAGTATCGTTAGTAACAGCATTGATGTCCAAATTCTGCAGCTTTTTCTCAATCCCTAGCTCTTCCTCTGGCGCAGCGTTGTTGACCCAACCAGCTGACTTGAAGGTCTCATACAAAGGCGGGAACTTCATCTTCTTCTCTTCCACTCTATGCCCCATCCTGACCAACCTTCTGAGTTTCATCCTTTCTTCAGCTTCTGCCCAATCCTTAGCAGTTGGTTTAAACCCCAAACCAAAAGGGCCTTCATGTGTGGGTACTTCAACAGCCTTTGTAATCCCCTGCAAGTCCATTCCCAAACCTTTTCCTTCTTCGAATCCCCTCTTCATCAAAAACCTAATGCTCATAACAGAGTGATCTATCATGCTCATTGGAATAGTTTCCGCAACTTCAAAGGCCCTGAAAGAGCATTCATATGACCCTTCCGGTGGTTCAACGTAAGAGAATCCTGACGCACTGGCCACCACAAAGTCTTCTTCCTCTTTGACTTCCACAAACTTTTCAGGAGTAAGAAACTTCACCACCTGATGTAGGGTTGATGGAACAGCCCCTGCTTGATGTATCCATGGCCTTCCCAATAAGCAAGAATAAGATGGATGTTGTATATCCAGTACTTGAAACACTAGGGCGAATGGCACTCCCCCCACTTCAATGGTTATCTCCACTTCTCCTATAACACTCCTCCCAGTGCCATCAAAGGCGTTCACAATCAGATGGTTGGTTTGAATGCAGGCCTCATCCACCAGCAACCTCTTCAACATTTTCAGGGGTAAGATATTTAAAGCTGAACCATTATCAATGAGAACATTGCCCATACTCACATTTTGGCACTTGACTGTGATGTGCAATGCCTTTATGTTGTTCCTCATTCCTTTCGGGATATCCTTCTCCGCAAATGCAATGAAACCATGTGCAGATATGTTTCCTGCCATGTGATCCAAGTCAGCAACACTAATGTTTTGGGATACATATGATTGATTCAACACTTTCAACAGCGCCTTTCGATGTGCTTCAGAGTTCAATAACAAACTGAGAATAGAAATTCTAGCAGGTAACCTGTTCAACTGCTCGATTACACGATACTCGCTTTGCTTGATGATTTTTAGGAATTCACATTCTTCATGCTCCGATACTGGCTTCTCAACACTCTCCTCTTCCCTTGGTCTATCCACTTTCCCTGAATCCCTTACTCCGGTTTCTGGAATCATAGCCTCATCCTTCCTCTTCTAAGCTGATTCTGACATCTCTGGCGAATATACCCTTCCACTTCTAGTCATTCTTCCCACACCCAACACATTAGCCGAACTGCTTTCCCCGGGTGATGTAGTCACATTGAGATCATACTTCCATGGCACTTGGCGACTATCTGTGTATGGAAAAGGTTGTGGGGGTTTCACAACTATAGATGCTACTGGCTTTTGCATATGGGCTGGTAAAACTGTTGGTGGCCTTGGTACAAAAGGCTGAGGCTTGACCTTAGGCGGAGCTGGTATGAAGGGTTGTACATGCTCTTCAATAATAACATCAACCTCTTTTCCCTTTCTTTACACATAGAATTCCATCCTTCCCTCATCCATCAAGCTCTGAACCTTCTCTTTGAAACTGTAGTAATCCTGAATCCCATGCCCCGAACCGTGATATGGGCATACCTCATTCATTTCTGCTCCTCCAAATTCTCCTGGGATTACCATATCTGCCTTCACTAAAGCTTTGTAGACTGTTGCCATCGGAGTAACCACTTCCTGAATTCGATTTTTGACTGTCTCACACTTCTCAATTACACCCACCTGATTCCCACCGTGGCTAGGTAACGGGTTAGCCTGTGCCATATTTGCAAAGCTTAATTTCCCTGATTTTACTAACTCTTGTACAGCAAGTTTCAATCTCCAGCAGTTTTCAGTAGAGTGCCCCTCAGTTCCTGAGTGGTAGTCACAGTGGGCGTTGCGGTCTTACCAAGCTCCTGGGTTTGGCATGCGCTGTGAAAATGGCAATCTTTGCAACAAATTCTGCTGCAACAACTGTTGGAGAAGCTCCGTATAAGTTTATGGCATTGGATCAATTGGAGTTCTTGTATTTGATGGACTCTTCTGTTGAATTGCTAGAGGTGCACTGGGGCGCTGATTCTGCGGTCTTGGTTGAAACGGTGTCCCACTAACAGCACTGACGTTCCAGAGTATTGAATGGGGTTAGGATTTGTCTGATACTGAAGGTAATACCCTCGAGGCCGATAGTTATACTCATAATTCCGAGGATAGTACTGCTGCCCCTGGTTTCTAGGTTTGAAATCTGTCTCCCCCACTGAATGTACTTCTCATTCCTTCTTTTTCTGTCTTCTCTTGGCATGATCAGTCATCTCGTCTAAGTACCCCATTTTTATTGCTGCTTCCATAGCTTCCCCAATTACAATCAAGCTTGAGAATGACTCTGTAATCTTTGGGAGTAATGCCTTAAAGTATTCTTTAGGCAAGGTTCTCAGGAATAAAGAGTTCACCTCCCTTTCCGGTAGTCCGGGCACTAACAAGGCTACTTCCCTGAAACGCTGTCCATAAGTCGTCAATGATTCATCTGGCTTTCTTGACATATTTGTTAGAGTATCTCTAGTGGGGGCCAATTCCATTAGTTACCTAAAATGTGCTAAAAAGGCCTTAGTCATGTCGCCCCAACTCTGAATGTTTTTTGAATCCAGTTGATTGTACCAAGTAATTGCTGAACCGGTCAAGCTAAACATGAAGCTGTACATCAGGAACTTATCATCAGTGGAAAAGGGTGCCATCTTGTTCTGAAAACTGAGCACGTGGTCCCTAGGGTTTTTTTGTTCCATCGTACTTTTCAAAATCTGGCATTTTGAATTTCTGGGGGATGACTACCCCTTTTGCCAAAGCAGTGCTTGCGATATTGGGGACTCCAAAGTCCTGGATTCCATCCACGCTCCTTAGTCTGTCTTCTATTCGGCCTTCAATCTTCTACCAAAACTTTTCCTCTTCGGCCCCTTTTTTCGAGTTATCTTCCCTTATTAATTCCGTAAGCCCAGTAGCAGCTTTCTCAGGTGAAAACAGGTATGAGTAGTCTTGCTGTGCTGACGCAGGTGCAGCGACAGATTTGAGCGGAAGTGAATTAGAGGTCCCAGTGGACATCCCTGATTGTCGTGGGAAGGCAAACTGCGTTCCGCTGAACATTGAGTTATTAGAAACAGCAGGTCTGGCCAGTAATGGGAAAGCAAATTGCATGTTGCTAGACACTACAGTATCAGACACTGTAGGCCTAGTTGCCATTCCCGTTAGTGGTGAGCTACCAGATGCTGCAGGGAACACGAAAGGATTTGTATTCTCATTCTCTGTTCCAGTTGCCCCTGGACTTACTACGGGTATTCCTCCCATCGGATCTTCCACATTCTGGGTATCTCCCGCCAAACCTTTCCCCTTCATTAGCTGTGTTAGCATACCTCTCATCTGCTCCATTTGAGCATTCATAGCCTCTTCTCGGAGTTTTGCCTCTTCATCTCGGCGTGCCAATTCCTCCTTCAATCGCTGAATTTCTGCACTCTGGTCTTCCATCCTCCTAGTTCTAGACCTAGTGTTGTATCGTTGAGTAGGCTGATACTGTTTTCTGGGTGCTATCTTGACACTTTCCTGAATTAAAGGTCACAAATTGTTATTATCTTTTACTTAGCATGTGAAGTAGATGATATTATGCTATGCGAAAATGATGCATGATCCTACTCATTCATCACAACTAATGGATAGATAAGAATGATACTGAATTAGACTGAAGAACTCGGATAGAGATCAACTGTTCTGAAGAATCCACTCCACCAACCACTGAATAATACCATAAGCTCCGAATACCTGTACTGAATAATGACATCCATAATTAAATACATAGTCTAGACACATCATGCACTGCTGAATAATACCATAAATTCCGAGTACACAATTAAACACATAGTCTGAAAATAGCATCCACTGCTGAATAATACCATGAACTCCAAATACAAGTATTGAATAATAACATAGTCTGGAAACACCATCCCCTGCTGAATAATACCATAAACTCCGAGTACATAATTAAACATATTGTCTGAAAATACCACCAACTACTGAATAACACATTGTCTGAAAATACTACTAACTACTTTATTACATACTATTTTCCCACAAATCTCCTGAAATAGCAAAGAATATCATTGCATTCCTTAACTGTGCTGTCTAGATACTCTGCCAGGGGTTGCAAACGACTTTCATACGGGGCTATGCTTGGCCTGACGCTCCTAGCTCGGTCCCTTAAATCTTCCACCTGGAGCAATCCTGTCTTGATGCTTCCTAGCAAGAAACGAAGTTGCTCACATCTTTCTTCATAAGCCCTGCTTTGGGAATCTTTCTCATGTTGCAGCGGGTTGCGTTCTGCATTGACCTTCCAATACTCCTCTTCCAAACTCTAGAGGTTCTTTGTTATCTCTTCATATTCTGTTTTGTTGATTTGAGCGGCCCTTCGCAGAAATGCCAGATTTGTCTCTAAAGTAGCCTTCGAAGTTTCTACAACCCCAACTCTAACTTTTTCTGCTTCCCAAGCATTTTGAAATCTTTCATTCTCTTCCCTAAGTCTCTTCAGATTGCGGTTCAACACCTGCACTCGCCTATCAGCTTCTCTGTCCTTTTCTGCCTTGACTGTCTCTAACCTTCCTCTGAAAAACTTTGTTGTGTCTTTGTTGGCGATGTTCCTCTTTGCCAGCTTAACATAATCTTTCTACCCTTCTTTAAGATCTCCTTGGAGTTTTTGATTCTTGGCCACCATCTTTTCTTTCTGCCTCCTCTCATAATCAGTTTTATCCATTGCTTCCTGACATTTAGCCTTCATCTCCTCCTTCTCTCTCTCAACTTTTTCTTTTTCCAATTGAAGTCTCCGGCATTCTTCCTCTAAAAGCCGTGCCTCACTACCATCCTCTGCTCTTTGCAATATGATCTTTAAAGTTTCCAATATGTCCTCCATGTCCCTCCCCAGTCTAGCTTCGAGGTTGGTGGGGGGTGGCACACGGATATCCTCGATCCGTTGGCGATGCCACTCAAGGTATTCTGGCGATGCATTGTAGGTTGGGCGAAACCTCTGTATAGTTCGCAATTCCCTCATTATTTTCCACAATTCCTCACATTTTTCCCTTGAATTCAAATCTCCATAGTCAAAGTTTGTCTCATTCAGGCCATGAGTCCCAGGCACAAATTGTTCTGTCCCATACTGTCTCAGCACTAGCACTGGCGCATAGCTCACCACTCCCCATAATCCGAACAAAGACACCCACGGGCGATTACCACATCGGTATATCATATTCCTCCTTTCGAACCAAGGCACTACCCACTCTACTTGTTCCGATGTGAGTGTCCGAAGGTAGTTGACCCATTCTACTTTAGACTTCCTTACCAAATCCTCTCTACCCATATAAAACCAAAGCGGGTCATTTCTTCTCCACAGCATACGCTCACTCTGTTTGTCCAGGCGCTGAATGTGACTTGAGAACCAAACAGTTAGAAGTTGTGCACATCCTTGGAACCTTCCATGCCCTTTCTGTCGGCAGTGATTCAGTGACCTAATGGTTTCAGCTAAGATTTTAGGCACTGGGTTATATCCCTTCTTGACACAGTCGATCAAGTAAACTACATTCTCCTCCACAAGTCCTACCGCTTTTGGGAATAGAACTAGCGAGTATATCAAGAGCGCCAATATATCCCTTCCTCTTTCTTTTCCCAGATGCTTCCTTACAAAATCCATCAAGGAATATGCATCAAACCCATGGGAAAGTCCTTTTTCCCTTACATAACACCTGTACTGGGAATCTTTAAATCGCATGAGTTGAATCAGTTTATTCTTAGTAAAGGATTTATCTGCCTTCATGAAAACCCTAGTGTCCTCATCCAAGTCTGGCAACTTCAGCAACTGGGCATACTCTTCTAAAGTGGGTACCATGTCTACCTCGTTGAAGGTGAAACATCTGTAAGACCTATCCCAATATTGGACTATTCCCCGTATTGCCCCTTCATCTACGACAATATAAAGGAGGGGCCTTAAGTCACCATACTTCTTTTTAATATATGACACACCATCCTTCCCGACCAACTTCCACAAGTCTCTTAGCGGGAGAAGATCAATCTGTTGTAAATTCAGATTTACTTGTTCCGGTAACTCAGACTAAAATCCCTCTGATAGGTTATCCCCATTCCGTGCCCTCTCCTCCCGATGGTACTATTCAACCCGACGCGGTGGCTAACTCGACCCTCTGGTGGCAAACACTCGTCGTCCTCCATTTCTTATCTATCTATTACTGTGATGAATGACTTACAGATGATGCAAAAATGGAAAAGCAATAGAGAAAGAAGGAGAAAAGAAAAGGAAGAAAACAAAGGAAATAGTTAGATTCCAATGAATAAGATAAAATGCCATATAAGACTAATGATTTAAAAGCATTCGCCCTTACATGTTTATGAAACACATTTTCATATTTTTTTTCAAAAACTTAAGCCGCTCGGCTTAATAGGGCAGGTAGTCTGATTATGGAAGGTGATGTAATCACCTTATTCTACAGTCCGTTTTTAACAGGAAAACAGCTGATAAAGGTAAGAGACGTTCCTTTTTGTGTACTAAGGTTTATCCTTACGGGATTAGCTCTACCTAGGCTGGATATCTCTCAAGGTGCCTATATGCTGGGTGAGGTTTCTCACTGGATCTAGAGGTTCCTAGTCCGCCCTTACTGTCGCCCACTCTAGGCTAGTAAGATCCAGACTGAGTTGAAATATTTGGCAAAACCCGCACGGAGACGATTGTCACACGAAGGTTTAGCTACTTTACTTCCTCCTAAAGGGATAGAGCTCCGGTATAAGCTCATGCAGAATAAAAATGCAAGTTTAGTGCTCGTGTGAAGGAACATACAAACCTTTTACCAACAATTCCTAACCCAAATTACTAAACTACCCCCAAGAAGAGAAACAATGCATGATAAGTTAGGCAGAATATATACAAAAAGCATATAAGTATAAAAAGCAAATAGGCAAGAATAAACAATGACCAACAGGCATGAATAAACAAGAAAATGCAAGCACATAACCCAAATCTAAAAACCCTAATCAACTCTAAACTAGCATTCAGTTTGACTCTCTAACCAGTCCCCAGTGGAGTCGCCAAGCTGTCGCAACGTCCGGCTCCGGGGTACGAAGCCTACCGTTTAACGACTTAAAGAACTTTAAACTAAAGGGGAAACTACTACTGAAATCTTATGGGAGTCGCCACTAATCTTTTTTAGGTGTGATTAGCCACCTATCAGATTATTAAATCTAATGTTAACCTAAGCTTGGCGAAGGCAACACTAAACCTAATAAACGGTCTATTAACCAGAGTCCTAAGGGTTCGGGAGTCGGGTACGCGAGGGGAAGAATTAGCACCCCCACGACGCCCGTCAAAAGACGGCACTGACTAGTTTAGACTTAATTATGGGTTTCTATTATCGGTAGCTACTATTCTTGAATATTTTCATGCCATGTTGAAAGAGTTTTATTGACCTTTGATTAACTTATTATCTTTCTATCGATTACCCTTTTATTTCTTGATTACTAATTACCATTTTTACTCTTTGTACTGATTACCATATTTTTACTCTTTTTTACTAATTACCCCTTTTCTTACTGAATACCACATTTTACTCTTTTTTACTGATCACCATTTTTTACTCTTTATTACTAATTACTCTCTTTTACTCTTTTTTACTGATTACCACTTTTTACTCTTCTTCTTTTCCTCTTTTACTGACTACCATTTTACTCTTTGAATTTAATTACTGACTATCATTTTCCTTTCTTAATTACTGATTACTATTTTTACTCCTTTTTTTTACTCCTTTTTAAATATCAATTTACTAATTAACCACTCAACTCTTAATTATGATCACTTTAACCCTTAATTATCGATTCACTGATTACTATTTTTACCTTGACTCTTTAATTACTGATTAATCTCTTACCTTGACTCTTAATTATCAATTTACTAATTACTATCTTTTACTTGATTACTGATTTACTGATTACTATTACCTTGACTCTGATTAATCTCCTTTTTCTTAATTACTGATTTACTGATTACTATTACTTGACTCTGATTAACCTCTTTTTACTTAATTACTGATTTACTGGTTACTATTACCTTAACTCTGATTAATCTCTTTTTACTTAATTACTAATTTACTGATTACTGATCGTGTCGTCTATGACCATAAAAATAATCCCCACAATTAACTAACTAGAATAGCTAGGGCAAGTAGGGGTCGAATCCCACAGAGAAGGTTTATGTGATGAACAATTAAAAGATAGAAAGATCTTTTCCAAAAATCGATTAGAAAACAGGGGATTGAATAAATCAATTATAAAGAAAACAATTAAACTAAAAATAAAGCAAAGCAAATCTAAATCTAAATCTAAAGCAGATTATAAAGCAAATTAGTAAAGCAGATTAATAAAGCAAACAATAATTATAAAGCATACTTCTTCACCAGTGGTATCCTTCAATCAAATTAACTATGGATCGTAGATTTAAAAGGTGAATTTCGCATCTTATTCTTGACTGACAACTGATATAGGTTTCCCAACATGTATTTTAGATAAGAGGCCGATTAGAGCTGTAGTTATCCCTATTATTCCTTCAGCGATCAATTACTTTCTTAGGGCTTAAAGATCACTTGAGAACAAAGCATTAAGAACAGTTAATTTTACACACATGCCTATAAATAGAACCATACGAAGAGAAATTTCTCGCCCTCCGGTAGACAAATACCCATTAAGCAGCGATTAAACAAACCTAATTTGCTACATACAATCAAACTTGAGTGATTAATTCTAAGCATGATCTAGCCATAGATCTTCCTCTTACATCCTTAGTGGCCACATAATTCAGATAAGATTCAGAATCATAAAATTATTCTAGGGTTTTGACTACTATCATCAAGAACTTAACACAAAATTATAAGTATAGAAATCTCACCATAATTAATT
>AWWV01007237.1:0-29809 GCA_001974805.1 Corchorus capsularis
CTTTTCCCACTTGGCCGATTACTTAAATGCCCAAACTTTTGATTTTTGAGATGATTAAATAACTAGACTTTTTGGTCATTTCTCAATTCACTTTAATAGAGTAGTGAAATTACTAAAAGATCCCTACCCCAAATTAATGATAAGTTGGGTGGAATTACTAAAAGATCCCTACCCCGGATTAATGATGAGCTGGAGAAGTAATCTTTTTCGTCTTTACCTACCTGGCAGATTACTTAAATGTCCTAAACTTTAATAGAGTAGTGGAATTACTAAAAGATCCCTACCAAGACTTGCTTTTGGAGTTAGAGAACTTATTTTTTTCGTCTTTTCCTACTTTGCAGATTACTTAAATGTCCTAACTTTTGATTATTGAGGGGATTAAATAAGTAATCTTTTTGGTCATTTCTCAATGAACTTGAATAGAGTAGTGGAATTAATAAATGATCCCCATCAAGGATTGATGATGAGCTAGATAACTAACATTTTTCGTCTTTACCTACTTGGCAGATTACTTAAATGTCCTAATTTTTTATTCTTGAGGGAATTAAATAACTAAACTTTTTGGTCATTTCTCAATTGACAAATGACTCAAAAAGTCGCATGTCATATTCATTTATTTTCTTCTTTACCCTTACCATTTTGGTAATTACAAGATTTCTAGAACTAGATTTAGTTAATTGCACCCTCCCATTTGTCAATTCCACAAGTGCTGCATTTATTAACTTTGTTTTTTTCCCGTCGATTATTTTTTGAAAAATCTGTACCTTAAAAAAGGAAATAATCCCAATAAACACGTCAAAACACTGTCTCCATTTTAAATTTACGACGAAAATCTTTTAATGTATGCATGGTGATAAATAACGATTCTAAAAAAAGAACGCCCGTAGCGCCAGCGCGGGCCGATCAACTCGTAATATAATATAATTGAATAATTGTATTTCTATATAATAAAGTTGCATAATTTATACAAGGTATATCGGCCCGCGCTGGCACCATGGGCATTCTTTGTTTCCACATTATGATTTATTAACTGATCGAATATGTAGAAAATAATTAATTTCAATGGATTACTTTTAATGTTGTTTTTGACAGAGGAAAAAATGCAGCAGTATATTCAGGATCTTTTAATGTTGGTATTAATCTTTGTAAGCTCACCTTTCATATATAGACAATCAAATAGTGTTTATACTTGCAAAATCAAAATGGTCAAAGTATATGCTTTTATTTGCAAATAACAAGAAATCCAAAAAGGTCAAAGAACATGTTTCAATCTAATTGCATAATAATCAATCCATTAAAAAAAGGTGGATCAGTAGATAAATATAATCATAACTAGGGTTGCTGCCCACGCGTTGCCACGGGTGGCATGAAAGCTTGATACATTCGATGCCTTGTTGTTTGCAACCAATACTGGATTTTTTGTCACAAAAGAATTTGGTTGGGCTTGAGGGGATTTTGTTGTGGGCTTAAATGAGTTAATTATGGATGGAATAGGGCCAATATTTTGGTTTGTTTGGGAAGTATGGGCCGACAATTAAGGTTGTTAGGTATGAGAGAAGCTGACTAAGGCAACAAACGACTAAGGCAGCAACGCTAGCTATCTCCTATGCTTCAGTCCCCCCGCCCCATAGTATGGTGCTTTCAGTTCCTGCTATTGTAAGTTGTAACCATCTGGTTTTAGTAATAAAGGCATAAAATTCAGCTCAACAATGAGTTCTAGAGCATTTCAAATGTTTCAAGGGTCTTCCACAACAACCATTTGAATTCCATTATATTAAATAGGAAAAGATTTAAAAAGGAGAAGAAATATACAAACAGAGGAAACTATAAATGTTTGGTGAGCCAATCTAACCATGTTGATACTACCAAATGAAGATTGGTCATTGTGGCCCAAAAAAAAAGTAATGAACATTGATCATTAATCTAAACGATAGTCTATTATAAAAGAACATCCTATCAATCTAAGTAAGAGACAACAAATAACACATGATATTACATACTTGAATACATCAATCTAAGTTCGATTAAGGAATGTGATACCAAGAGTGATTGAGTTTCTTGATCCTGATATCAGCCTAAAGCGTAGCTTTCTTTGATCCCATAGAAACCACAGTCCACCAAAGTAGCCAATTGCATCCACAGAAACATACCCTGTGTACCCCATATTGTTTCTTGCTCTCAGGTTCTCATCGCCAGTTAATCTTGTTTCTGTGACAATGATGACATCAAGGTTGTAGTCATAAGTCAATTCAACAAATCTCAAGATGAATTCTGGATTGTTTGCTCCTCTAGCATTGAGAATTTAAACTCTTAATGGATGCAAAGGAGCTGGTCGTTGTTGAAGCCAGAACTGATCATAATCTAGGCACTTAATATTAGGGAAATTGACGCGAGTGTTATCGGGCATGACCTGTATTATGTGCGTAGTTGTGTAGGCAGAAGCTCGATCAACATGGAAAGTTACCGAGAGCCAAACCTTTGATGTTGAAACTGTGTTGAGCAAGCTGATGTAGTCTTTTATCCCCTTAACCACAACTTCAGTGATTCCATGTTCTGCCTCCATCATCTTGATGTCTTGATCAGTTGTTTGCAAGCATAGAACATGTGGATATTTGTTTGCCAAGCCTCTGGAGTATAATTGTTTGAGAACATCTCTATCCTCCAACAATCTTGCAGCAGCTTGACCGCACGGAATGTCAACATGGTTCAGACGGAGCCAATTCCTGAGTATAGCTTGAATTGGTCTTCCAAGATGTGGAATTTGTTGTGCAGAGACCACAATAAGACCGACAACACTTCTTAGAATTGGTTCTTTCTGAACCTCCCGACTTTCCTCAATTGTAGTACTTGGATATGTTATGCTCAGTTGGCTTCTAAGGTTTCAATCATTTTTTTGTAGGAAGAGGGAGGCGATCTTTTGGTGGTGGTGGATTATACATTCTCTTTTTTTGTTATAAAGGATAAATGAGAGAGGGGAATCAAGGAGCTTAGAAGCTTGACTAATGGTGGTTGAAGGCTGGCTGGTTGGAGAATAAGGATGGTTGAGCAAACACAATTCAGAAACATATATAGAGAAAGGGGGTGAGAGCTGTGAGATATAGATAACTCAATTTCCCCCCTTTTTTCTTTCGATTTTTTGCTTGAATTTGGGAGCTCAATTCCACCCTCTTTTACTTGTTCTTTTACCTGTCTCTTTGTTTATTATATGTCAATAGTTTGAAAGTACGTTTATCTGATGCTTTGGAGCGCTAAAAGTACGATTCCAGTTCCCTAATGTCCAATCTTTTCCATATAAATGCAGCTGACTGTTTATTTAGATCCAGCTGAAGCAAAATGTATCTTCTGATAAGTCTTTGGGAAGGAACATATGCGTGGATTTCTAGGACGATATTAAGTTCATTTACTTTCTGTACATTTGTATTTTTCCAATTTGAGGGGCACTGTTGTTTTTTGTTTTTTTCTTATTCGAGGTTGACCATTGATTGAAGTTACAAAGTGAATAGCCAGAGCTAAACTTAGAAAAAAAGGAGTTTGTTTTTTAGAGTATCTAGCTGATATTCTCATTAATGAGTCTGATGTAGCAGTGCAAGAATTATCAATTTGAACCTGGATAGAATATCTCATGGATTAAGCAAAGGGAATTCTCCATACTGATTGGAGAAAGCATTCGAAAAAACTCTGACTTGTCTGATATGCAAACAGTGTAATGAAGCTTCATTATTCTTTTATATATGCAGCTTGATAATGGAAAATTATTCATGAGGATATGGTCAGAGTCTCAAACACGTTAGACAAACTGATAATAATATTTTACATTGATCTTCAACAGTATATTACATATAAGATGGTGATGGTGATCATTGATTACATAAGTCAACAGAAGAGAGAACTTAAAATAAAAAAACCGAGGCTTGCTCCAAGAAACACTTTCTATGGAATAATGCAGCCATGAAAGCCTATTTGAAACATGAAAACCTGGCTGCTAATAGAAATTGTTCCAAAGTTCTCAAAACTTTTCCATGGAGCAAAGGTAGATATCCAATAAGAAGATATAGTTAAGAAACGTAAAAGCAAGCTGAAATTCTTCAAAGTTAACCAAAATTTTTCCTAGAGAGCAATGCTTGATTGATGATAAGTTATATTCATGAAAACGAAGGAATAGATACGGGCCTATATTAAAACAAAAGAGTTGGCCATAGTGCTCACCAAAACCTTTATACTCGATTGCCTAGTTACCTTCCATGGGATCAGCTATGATCTTGACCATAGTAAAAATTTCATACCTGGTTTTACTCAAGATCTCAATGTTAATGATATTTGGATCCCATAGTATTCAAGAGCCTCCATAATATCCTTCTGCATCAAGAGATTCTCCTCGCAAGAAGCCCATTAAGTCCTTTAGTTTCTCCCTTGTTCTCCAAAGGTCCTTGTCTCGGTTACAATGGCAAAGTGAACATCATGATCAAGCATGGTGCGAATGAGATGATCTTCAATAGCTGGGTTTGCAGCTCCACTAACATTATAAGTAAGCATTGTGAGTGGAACGGGCTGCACATTTGGATTTTCATGATGTGGCTGCACACAAACTAAGCACCCTGCTGCAAAAGGAAGCTCCTATTCCACATGCAATGCAAGATCAATGCTGTGAGTTGGAATGCCAGTTTGAACATCTATTGAGAAACTTAGCCTGAGGCGTGCTTCAACGGTGGGCCGTATAGTGACCAAGATTGTTCTTTCTTCACAACCTGCCAGCTTGAGTCTGACAACGTCATCTTCTAGGTACATGAGTTGCAACTGAGGCCGTGTTCCTCTGACGCTTAGTTATGGATTGATATAATCAGCTAACCCTCTACTATAAAGCTCATATAGAATGTGATCATGTTGTAGCATGGTTGTTATATCTATCCCTTTAGGGAGATCATTTGGAGTGAGCTCGAGCCAACGCATGAACACATCCTTTGTGTGAGCATCACATTGATTCAAGTAAAGAGCAACATTCAACTACATGACTTGCCTGAGCATGGGATTAACACGAACTTTGGGACTATCTTCCATGGAGAGGTATGGAAAGATGATGCCATTTGTGATTCCAGCACTCGAATGAACTAGTGAGTAGAGGGATGCAACCCGTGTCCACCATTAGTGATGCGCCAAGGGCTTATCATGGCTTAGAAGAACACATTGGAGCCAATGAAGATCATGTAGATGTCATCGATGCTAGCTTGGAGGAGCATGGAGATGGAGGCACAAGTGACCGGCCATTGCTTGGAGAAGCCGCGCAACACCGGCCACAAGACCGGCTACGCGACATGGACATGTCCGGCCATCACCGGCCACGCGACATGGACATGTCCGGCTACAACCGGCCAAACGACCCGGCCATGCCCGGCCACAACCGGCCACGCGACCCTTTGTCTATGCCGTTGGGTCCAATCACAAGGGCTCGGGCTAAAAGGTTTAAGGAAGCTTTGGTGGGCTTTATAAGATCTCATCTTGAAGAATTGAAGACCATTGAAGACTCATTGAGACGATTTGAAAATCACGCAACAAGGAATATTCCAAACAATTCCATGTTGTGCACCATGTTATCCATCGATGAGCATTAGGCTTAATATTGTGTAATTCGGTCATTGGGCCTTTATTTCTATCTTAGATTAGTTATTTATTTAGTTTAGAAGACATTGGGTTGGGCCTTGTTTGACTAAGTCCAATCCTTGCTTAATTAAGTTATGTATTTACTTTTCCTAGTAGGACAAGGAGTAGGCTATTTCCTTGTTCCTTCCTTTATGTAATGTTTTCCTTTTAGATTTAGGAGAAGGGTTATGCGTCCCCTACTACTATATAAAGGGACCATCCCCCTCTTGTAAACATAAGTTGAGTTGATTAATAAAGTTGAGGATTATTTTTCCAAATTGATTATCTTAGCTTCATTGTTCTAGTTTGAGCAAACTTAGGATTCTTCATCTTGTAGAGTCCTAGCAAGCAATTAGGTTGAGATAACTTAGTTGTTTGTGAATCTTGTGATCTTGAGAATTCAATTGCAGGTCTAATTGAGTGCTTAAGGCCGACGAAAGAGGAGGGATAGCTTTGTGAAGATCATCAACATACAAGTCTAGGAGTTGAAGAAGTTCAAGTCGACTTTGGTGGATATTCAAAGGGGATTTTGAATCTAATACAACTAGATTCGTATCAATTAGGTCTATCCATTATGCCTGCAAAAAGAGGAGAAACCGTCACCATGTGTAATAAATAGCTATATAGTGAGTGATCTACGTATATAAAGTGCCAGATTTAAGGGAGTGGTTCCTCATATATGTGCAAGAATAGCTAATAGAATAAAAGGAAAGAATACAAATTAAAAAAACTTGGTTATGTGGTGTGTGATTTACATGTATAAAGTGCTAGATTGAAGGGGGAGTTGACTTAGTTATGTATATAACAGAAAAGAATAGAGAAGAACATAGTGAAAAAATGATAACCTGATTGCATCAAACTGAAAATGAGGGAGGAGACCTCAAGGAGAGAGTTGAGTGAAGGCCAGAGAGCTATGGAAGAGTGATTAAGAGTGTTTGGGAAGGTTGCTTTATATAGATGAAGATGGTATTGAAGGTAGTTTAAGAATTGAATAAATTGAACGCATAAGTGAATTAAATGGCCCTTAATTCATGAGACATGATAGCGGTAGGTGTTAGGCACATATTTTCCTATATTTTATATGTTAATTCTATTTGATTATGTGCCTATTTCTATGTATTTGATGCTTAATTTATTCATATTTATGTTTTAGGTACATATTGGAGTGTTTCAAGGCAAAGGAGCTAAATTGGAGCTATTTAGAACAAGTTGGAAAAATTCTGTTTCAACTTGGAGCGGGTCGAAATCAAGTTCGAACTCAACCTGCCGCAGGGTCGAAACAGGATTGAAAATTAAAGCTGGAATTGGAAAGCATGAGCTCACTTACCTTTTGGGCTCAAAATTTCACCAGCTGGACAAATAATGTGTTGGGCCTTAGGAGCAATCTTTATTACCCCATACTATTTACAATTATTGTTTTTAGGATTTTATTTTGTGGCAAAATCGTAATTTGCCTAAACAAACCAATATTAGGTTTATATTTAAGTTAGGCAGCCGGATTGCCTGGGAAGTCAATTTTTGGAATTGGAAAAATTCAGAATTTTGCTTAGCTTTGAAACGTAATTTCAAGGATGAAGATTTTCTCCATTCTTGACTATTTTGTAAACTTTCTTTTCTAGTTAATTAAAATTTGAGACTTTCAATCTCTTGGGTTTTGATTTGTGAGGCTTTGCACTTATTCATCTATCTTGTAAGTATTTCAATTTTCTCTGAATTATTTGAATGATTTTATGCTTGATTATTTAGAATGACCATCTATTTAATTACGTATGATTTCTATTGTTAGATGAGATTCCTATATGCAATCGTAGGTAATTGAATCCCAAGTAACAACTTAGAGTAGCCCTCTAAGAGAATCTTGAATATAGATTGAATGTTGCCTATATTAGTGAGCATTGTCTATTGTTGGCTAAGATCTTTCTAGTTCTTAAAGCAATGGGTTACTTGAATCTGGTAGACGCTTGGAACTAGGTTAGTAAACTTGTTAGGATTTAGTCTAGGACTTGCGTCATGACTAATGAAGACTAAGGAAAGATAGGGATTAATGGGCGTTTGACATTAATATACGCCATCTATTTGACAAGTTAGATATTAATTGATGCCAAGGATCAAATCCTTTTAACCCAAGAGTGCGATTGTCTTGAAATTGAATATTTATTTAATTGTTTCTTTAATCTCACTAGCGAGTATTTTATTTTGTGTTTTATTTAATTTAGTTAATTTCTACATAAAACCCCCATTTTAGTTTAATTCATAACTTTAGGAAACGTAATTAAAACAATAGTTCTCTGTGGGATCGACTCGTACTTACCCTATCTATAGGTTTTGTATGATTTTTATTTTTGGTGGAATACGACACCCATCAGTAGGTGGGATTGTAATGTTAAGCAGGTTAAATTAAATTACATAATTTGTTTAAATAAAAGTTAACAATTTAATTTTGTCATGGTTCTGTGATGCAAGCACCGTTTGTCTAAGAAAATGGCTCTAAATTTCGGTTCCTATCTCGCATTTTTTGTTTGGCTTTCAGAGATGATTAGACAACATGAAATTAAGACGAGGGAGAGGTTTCTTCTGACATCGCAAAATCTGATCCATGGGAAATTGATAAGTTTATCTCTTGGTATGATTTGAATCGAAGTATGTGTATTCATTTGCTAATAAAAGCTCATGTAGTAGTTGAAATAACCAAATTTGGTAGAAAAGGTTTAGTTCCAAATTAGTCTATCAAAGTTGCTTCCTTGGTTTTTGTTTTTCCTCCACTATTGATGAGTGAATATAGGGAGAATAAATTAGTCTCGTAGAAGCGGTTTCAACTTTGGTAAGGAGAATCTTTTTTTAATCCCTTGCTAGTTGACGAAAATGAAGATTACTGTGCCTAGTAGTGCTAATTCTGATCCATGGGAAACTTACAACTCTAAATCTGGTCATGGTCCAAACGAATTGGAATAGAGTGAACAGGTGATCTTAACCTATGCAGTAATAAAATAAGCAGATATATTTATACGAATCTAGTTGTTATTGTTTCAAATCCACCTTCAAGACCTGCCAAAGATCAACTTGAATCACCCAACTTCTAGACTTGATGAAATTGATACTCTTCCCAAGGATCCAGTCTTCGTTCGTTAGCCTTAGATGATCAATTAGACTTGCAATTGACAACCTAAGATCATAAGATTCACAATTAGATAATCATTATCTAATTGTTTGCTAGGACTCTACAAGATTGAAGAAATCCTAAGTATGTTCAAACTAAAACAATGAAGCTAAATTCTCAAAAGAACTCTCTTTGATTGGAAAACTTAGCTTATGTTTACAAGAGAGGTATGGATCCCTTATATAGAGGTAAGGGACGTCCTACCCTAATCCTAAAACAATATGGGCGGCTAGAAGGCCTTACAAGCCCAAAAAATAAAGACAAGAAAAACTAATCCAAGTCCAACTAGGAAAAATAAATAACAAGGCATAAATAAACAAGGATTGGACTTAGTCAAATAAGGCCCAATCCTAATGTCATCTAAACATAACAATAAGCTAATCTAAGATAGAATAAGGCCGAATACATGCATTCAAGCCCAATTACACATCAAATGCAAGCAAAGTGATAAGCTTGGAATCGATGGAAGTCTTCTTGCCCAAATCATCACCAAAGCTCTTCAATTGAACTTCCTAGGTCTTCATATCATCTAGATGAGTTCGAACAAGGCCCATGAGTGCATCCTTGAATCTCTTAGCTCTTGCTCTGTCATCGGACCAATAGGCATCTTCAATGGATCGAATGGCATCTTCTTGGTGCCTGGAACATGCTTATCAATATCTCCATGATCTTCATGTATCTCCATGCTTCCTTGCAGCCCTTGCACATCCTTTCCATGCTCTCCATTGTCATCTTCAAGTCCATGCTCTCCATTTTCATTGGTTGATGGAAAAATGGCATCCCATCTGCGTACAATCCTAAGAATGACATAATTTGTGGCACCGCCTTTTTGGAGCTGTGAAAGGCTCAATCTCCTTGGTTCTTTCGTCTCCATGATCTGTGAGAAAACAACAGCATATTAAAGTTATAACTAAAGATTTAAAGAAGACAAAGCCAAGAGTAGCACCTCAATCAGTATGTCACCAATATAAAGATGTCAGTAGAATGAGCAAAATGAATAATTAACAGCATAACAAAACCATGTAGAAATAGTGCATAATTTAAAAGGGAAGAAATTTTATGTAATGCTATCAAAGACTTCTTTGTAGACAATGTTCCTTGTGACATTGGTTGCCTTCCCCGTGTCATCATGGATGAGGATCTTCAAGCCCTCATAAGAGGTAACCCAAGACAATGCAACATATAGTTGTCCATGAGTGAACACTAGCCGTGGAAGATACAACCCAACTTTCTGAAGTGTTTGGCCCTAACTCTTATTAATTGTCATCATGTATGAAAGGCAGAGAGGGAATTGCTTCCTCATAACAACGAAAGCCCACTTCTTATCCTTCATGGTGAATGTGATCCTTGGTATGAACATTTTAGTTACTTGGTGGTTTCCACTACGTATCTGCCCTTCAATGACATTAGGAGCCATTTGAGTGACTAAAAGTCTAGTGTCGTTGCAAAGGCCTGAATTCTGGCTAATATTTCGGAGTAACATGACCACCGAGCCAAGCTTTAATCGTAGCTCATGGTCTGGCACTCCAGGTAATCTCAACGCATACAATACAATCAATTGCATAATTCCATGGTCTTCCTTGATCCTAAAAATGTTGCATGCACTCAATTACAGTTCTTTTTTTCTCATCTGTCATTCCGATAGATCTCCTACGAGGGTCCATGAATGAACGCTAAACTGCAAATTTAAATACCCAAGAACCCTAACCACTTATTTGACTACCAAACAATTCACTATACAGAGCACATATATATATCAATATAACAACATAAATATTTGAACTTCAACTTGAAGTTTTCACTTCAAGAAATTATATTTATCAATTTAATTGAGTTCAAATTAATTTCCATTGACTTAAATTATTAAACCCTACAATTTTGAAGTGAAATTTTTGCTCAACTTACATAACAAATATTTATCAAGAACATATATTTACAAAACATATATTTCACTTCAAATACATAACATATATTTATCAATTTACAAAAAGTTTCCCAAAAATTTTTATACTCAAATTGACCTCAATTGATATAACTTCAGTATATTTTTCGAAATTTCATCAATTTATGAACCATTTTCCAGAATTACAAACTTTTCCCCAATGTAGTTTCACCCAAACCCTATCCCAGTAATCCATATACAAAGTTTCGGCCTAATCTACACAAACCCAAACATTTCAGCAAATTAAACTCACAAAATCAAACACTACGAAACCATAAAACAGTCGAATCTCACAAAAAACACAAAGAATAAAACCAAATAATAGAAATCAAGCATCGCAATCCCCAAAAATTTTTCGAAAACTTACACTTTAGGTAACAAAAATGACGACCTAAAACGTGCTGCACTCTTTGACAACCGCAAACGGCGGAGGAAACAACGACGACGCTTCAAATTTCGGCGAGAGATTCAACTAGATCGAAAGATTCAAACGACGGCTAGGGTTTTGTAACGAAAAAACTGAAAAATAAAATGAAAAAAATTGCCTTTTTGTATTATTTGGAGGTTGGTATGAGTTTTACTTATCTACAAATTGGAGGGCAGCGTCGTCCATAGTGGTTAAAAAAGAGGGGTATTTTTGCGAAAATTTTTTTAGATTCCTTGGAATATCAGATAACCTAAGGGGAGGGGGGTATATTTTTCGACCAGATTCCGGGCTACATTCCCCCCCATCCGACGTGGCACCCGGAATCTTATTCACCCGTAATCTCCATTCCCTGCAACCAAACATGGGTATCCTAGATTCCCGAAGGTAGATTACGCCCTTCATCTGGGATCCCCCTTAACCAAACAGTCCCTAAAAGTTACTGTAACCATCATAATTATCTAGAGATTAACTTCAATCCTAAGTAAATTATGGAATTACCATGGTTTATTTCCTAAAGACTCAATTAATTCTAATCAAACCTAGAGCTAGGGCAACTTAACCCTAAGTTCCCAATTTATCAAATTTACTTAACGATTAACTTCAATCCTAAATAAATTATGAAAATACCGAAGGTTTATTTTCTAAAGGTTTTAATTAACTTTAATTAAACCTAAAGCCAAAAAGGAACCAACGTAGTGCATTACCAAGATTCACTTTTTACCTTAAAGTCAATTCTAGAAACTAGTCTTAAACCCTTTAAGGACCAATTTCTACATTTTTTAGCTAAAGGATTAAACTTTGAACTAAGAGCCCGTTTGTTTTGATGTAATTAATCACTTTCTGTAGAAAGTATAGGGTAGGCAGGGGCGGAGCTAGCATGGTTTGAGTGGGGTCAATTGACCCCACTGAACTTTTGAAAATTTATAATATAGGCTTGTAGTATTTGCAATTTTAGTGATATATTTGTACTTTGACCCCACTAAATTTTATGAAAAAATCAATTTGACCCCTATTGATTTGTTTTTTTGGCAGAAACACCCTTGAAATTTGCTTTTCATATCTTTATGATATAAATAATACAATATAATTCAATAGTAGTAAACTATTTCCAACTTTATAATTAATTTGATTTACAACATATTACAATAGCAATAATAATTATCTCAAAATTATTGTAATATCTACCTTAATTACCTCACAAGAATTTCTTTTTTAAAGATTTTGAATGTCATAATAGAAAATCAATCTACCATGCTTAATACTAATTAGATTTGATATTTTTTGAAATTATAACAAGAGTTGCTTTATTGATTTATCCAGCCTAACGTGATATAATTCTGAACACTAATGTCTTACAAAGTTACAACAATAATTATCTTAAATTTTCAAGACTTACCCTATAAACTTTAAGAAATTAAATTTATGACTAAACTTTGTATCATGTTAATTAGGTAGGACTAGGGGTGAGCATCGGGTCGGTTTTGGGTCAAACGGGTCAATCGGGTCGGTTTCAACAAAAACCGATATGTTAATTTATCAACCAACCGACCCGATTAAATGGGAAACCGTTAAAACCGAAACCAATCGGTTTTGGTCGGTTTGGGTCGGTTTTCGGTTTGAAACACTCAAATGTATTTTCCATGGCAACTTGGCAAGCTGCTTTAATTTATATTTGCTTTGGCAAAGCAAAAACGAAAAAACTTGATTCACTTATAATTAGATGCAAAAAATAATTCATAATTATATTTTAGCTTTACTAAAATCTGATCCTAATTACCACTAATCTTCATCTTCGTCTTTCTTAATTATTTTTCCTTCTTTTTTATTATAATATAATAACTGTTGCTTTCATCTACGTATACCCCATTACTCACTTAGTCACTTTCACCAAGTCAATAAATCTCCTGGCTACTAAAATCGCAAAATGCCCAAGAATGAGGAATTAGAAAATTTTGAACTTAGGATTCACCTGGTTCGTTTAGGGTTCTCCATTTTGGGGGAAACTTCTAATCAGGAGGAGGGAAGCAGATGAGAGAAGATTTGCCGATGAAGACCAGGGGAGCCGCCAGTGCCGGATCTAGTACCACAATCGACGAGAAGAGAAGAGAAAAAAGAGACGTGAGCCGAGGGAAGGGAGAGAGAAGAAAGATCTCTGAAATTAAAAAAAAAGTCCCCTTTTTATAGTTTATTTTTTTATTTATTAAAAAATATAAATAAAAATTAGTTTTCCGGATATATATAGTACTAATAATTATATATAATATACATATAATTAAAACGGCGTCATTTTGAGTATCGGTTTCTCGGGTCGGTTTCGGTTCCCAACTTCATTCCGACAACCGACCCGCAAAACCATCAAAACCGACTTCTCCAACCGATTGACCCGACAAACCGACTCAACCGACCCATTTCAACCCATTTGTAAATGGCTCGGGTTGGTTTCTCGGTTTAACCGAATTTTGATCACCCCTAGGTAGGACGATTTAGATGAAATAAAAATCATTTTCATTAAAAAGAAGTTTAAAAGCAGTTATTATAGAATGATATATTTTCTTTTATATATTTATTTTAAAATTTATTTTAAGAAGAGAATTATTACTATAAATAAATAATGAAATAACATAATTATATATTGACCCTACTGACTCAAATTCCTGGCTCCGCCACTGAGGGTAGGAAATAATTTTAACATGTTTGGTTATTTTTTTTAGAGAAAGTTTAGGGTAAGAAAGTTTAACTGACCCAATTACTTTCTCTCCAAAGTGAGAAAGTTTTCTCACTTTTCTCACTAAAGTGATTTTAAGACAAAATTACTTAAAAGGACCTTGTTTTTAAATTTAAGATATTCATCAAAGGGTATTTTAATAAATTTAACTTTACTTTCTTAGGAATTTAATTTAAACTTTAGAGGTTAAACAAACATGCTAAAGTATTTTCTTAAGAAAAAACTTTCTAGTCTTAAATTTCTATAGAAAGACTTTCTACCTTTTTACTTTCTATAGAAACTTCCAAACGGCCTCTAAAAGTCCAACTTTGGGCAAACCCTAATCAATTAGAGACTAAATATCACATTTTTTTTAGGCAAAAACTTAATCTTTGAATCAAAAAGCTAATCTTTAAGCTAACTTTAGCCCATTATTACCAAAAAATCACCTTTCAACTAAAAATCCAAGCTTTAATCTTAATAGATAATTTCTTAAATAAACACTTGTTTATCAACTTAAAAAGATTAATTTTACCCAAATTTCAACTTTGAAATTAACAAGTTGGAATCTTTAAACCTAGATCTACCATGAAGTTGATTATTAAAGCTCAAAATGACTTAAATCTAACTCATTTATCTAAAATGAAAATGAAATATCCTTAAATCGAACTAAGCAACAAACAGTCCCAAATTGCATTAAATCAGAATAAAAATCAAGACTGCATGGATTAAATTGAAAAGATTGGGAAGTTAACTCACAAAAGACGTGATTTTTTCCCTTTCCAAATGCTTGAAATGACGTCGTATTGACTTCAATCGTACCGAGTATATAAGCCTCTTCTTTTTCTTCCTCCTTCAAAGCTCTCATCTCCTCTGAACCCTAGCCACCTCGTTCGCCGCCACCGGAAATCATCTTCGCTGTGCCAAAGATATTTTCCACCGTGGATGGCTCCGAAACTTCAACCGTAACCTCGTATCGATCTCTCGATTCCGATTCCGACCTTAGTTTTGTCGTTGGATGCTTGGGTTCTCGCGAAAATGCCTCTGACAGCCGTGGGAAAACTAGCTCCGATCTCTCAACTCCACCATTGGATCGAACCCAAACTCAGTTATGTTATTCCTCACCCTTTTCCCTTCATTTCCATCGTTGGATCTTTTGAAATGGTATTCGGAAACCCTAAAGCCTTAAAATTTTCAGAAACTGAGAACTTTCTCTCTCTATAACAAATTTTTTAGAGTTTCTCTATATCCAACTATTTGATCGGTTGAATTTAAGGGTTCTCACCCTTGTTTCTTACATGCAAGGGTGGGGAGTCTCAATCAATGAAATAAGATTAAAAAAGTACTTGGAAACAAGTTTTTATTTAAGGACACTGATGAGACCAAAATTATGCATCTTTTTATGGTCATTTTCCTATGCTTTTTGGGTATTTTATGCTTGATTATGTCTTATATTGGTTATATTTGTGTTCATACGTGTTGAAGAGAAGAAAAGTGCAAAATCATCAATTTTGTATCTTTTTGGGGCCTTTTTGGATGATTTATGACACAAATATTTTCCAAGGACATTTTGGATGAAGAATGGAGCAATTATGTTCATGATTAAAGAGTTTTCAAGGCAAAGGAGCAAAGACGAGTTCAAAGCAAGAAAATATGTTCAAGTGCCGAGGCATGACACGGCTCACCTAGGTGATTAGACTAACCACATGGGTCTTCAGACGAACCATGTGGGCACCCAGGTAGAGTCAGGACACTACCCAACTGGTTCTTCAGACAGACCACATGGGTGCTCAAGGCAACCATGTGGGCGCCTAGGAGGAGTCGGGGCCTTTGTCCGCGCGCTCAAAGTTCAGCAACCCATGTCACTTCCTCTTGAAGCTTCTTCAATACTTTCCAGATTTGGCGACAGTTCTGAAAAACAGCCATAACTTTTGATCCAGAACTCCGTTTAAGGCGTATCAGTAGGCGTTGGAAAGCTAACTCCAAGAGCTACAACTTTTGTGTTTTGGTCGAAGCCCAATTCAGACGTTTTCATGGACAACAATGCCCCTGAAGTAAGCGGACAGAATCTGTCTTGGGCCTGTTTTGCGGGATTGACCAATTTGAGCCCATAAATCCTATTTGGGTAAGCTTGGAGACATGGAGAAGAGCCCAGAACGTCCCTAGGGTTAGTTTAAGTCGTCTAGAACTTTAAATTAAACCCTAGGCAGCCCCCTATATATACCCTTTTATCCTAGAACCCTAGCTACATCTCTTCTACAACTTTTTTCTTCTTATTTTCTAGGGTTTGCGGTTTGGAGAGGAGGCAGCCGCCTCCTCCTCTTTTCCTCTTTGGTTTGTAAGTTTTCAATCTCTCATGGATTGGAAACTCCAATCCATGAGGTTTCCAATCCATGAGAGGTTAAACCTTTATACTTCTTTTCCTTAGGTATTTTTTATCAATAAATCTATGGTGAGACTTTTGTTCTTAATAATTTGATTTTTCTATTTGAATATATTTCTTATCCCTGTGCTTCATCTTATGTGTTCATATTTTGATAGATTTGGTGTACAACTTATCTTGATGATTATGAATGCTATTGTTAGATTCAAGTTGGCTTGAGTCAAGCTGATGTTGGTCCAAGTGACAATTGTAATTCTAGGAGTCCTAGGTTCAATGGGATTATCAAACCTTGTCGAAATCTTTAGGCCGAGATGGAAATTAATGTAGATGAGTTTGGTTATGATTTATCAGACATGTGGAAAATATAATCTTAATGCTTATTCTGTGTTGAGGTGGTACCTAAAATAGGACAATAGGGATTGGTTTTAGCGAGATGCGGATTGATTCTATTAGCATGTTGGAATGTGTTGCTGCATCAGGAGCATGTTCCTAACCATTTATTCAAATGGAGTTGTTTAAGATATTAAGAGGATTACTTTGTTCCAATGAAAGTTGATGTCTACGTCTTAGGCTATATACCGATTTGGGATGATTTATGATTTTTAATTGATTGCAATTTAAGCCAAATTCATGCTTGGTGTCAGGGATCCATGATTTACTTGATCAAAATAATTACCTAAAGGAGAAGAAGTATGCTTTTTATTCATTGTTTTTCTCAAATTATTTTCTAGATCTTAAGTTTAGATTTCTTTTATTGTTTACCTAGTTTAGTTTAATTATTTGAAAACCCATAAAAATCCCCTTTGGTAAGGTTTTCTTTGGTGTAATTTGGCTTTAATTTGCTCCCACCTTCTCTGTCGATTCGACCCCTACTTGCCCTAACTAGTAGTTATTGATTTGTGGGGATTTATTTTGTAATTTGTTCAACGACCGATCAGACACTAGAGAATAGAAAGAGATTGAGATTCTAAGATCTCGGATTACTTGAACACAAGTGATTAAAGGGAAAATGCTAAGTTAAAGAACTACTCCTAAGTTACAAGATTACTCTAACTTCTAAGGGTTACTCCTACAAATCTAGCCAACTAAGATGATAATTTGACTTCTTGTCATTGATGAATTTGCCAACCCTTTCTTCATAAGAAAAACTCTTATTTATAGTGTTCACATCAGTGGTTAATTAACACCTAATCCGGAATTAATTAAACATGTGAATTGCATTTAACTTGTCCACATTTTAAGTGGAAAACCGGCCACTAATTCACTTAGTTAACCAACTTTAACCACCATTAACCATCTTAATTAACTCTCTTAGGCTAAAACACTCTTTAGGCCCAAAAATAACTACTTCTAAGCCCAAGTATTTTCTTGGCTTATTTCTCTCAAGCCAAAAATCACTAGGCCCGGTCCTAGTATTAATTTCGCACTCCAACAATTGCCCCCAAATCAAATACTGATTTATTATATCATTATTTGATTTATTACCGTTAAATTAAGTAAAATATTAGTTTCGGTTTTCTTCCTCAAACCCTATTAATCAGGCTAATAACTGTACTTTCTTTTTCAACCCCTTACACTTGCCCACTACTTTACTGTTTCATATTCTTCTTTTCACCACTTTCACTTTCTTCACAAAAATAGCATGATCATGGCGCCACTTAAACCTTTGAATAAAACTTCTCCATTCAGAAAAGATGCCAAATATCGACTTTAGACAATGGAAAATATTACTACTAGAATGGGAAATCACAATGCCCGCACTGTTTGTGGCAATCAAGTCGATGATCCAACCGAACTTGAAGATTGGCTTCCTATTCCAAGGACCGAAAATCTGTTGTTACACACTCCAAATGTTCAAGTATTGAACTACTTCATGGGAGATTCTGTGATCCCTTCATGGCCATCTTCTAATGATCGATTCCTGGCTTGGTACACCAAATTGGCTAAGATATACACTCCGTTTTGGCAAAATTTAGGTATTTTTCACTTGCTTGAGCTTTCTTTAAATATTCCAAGCATTGATCCTCACATTATGGCTACCTTACCATTATTTTGGTCTTCAAGCTACAATGTGTTCTTATTTCCTTGTGGTTGGATGACCTTGACTTCCAAAGATCTATCCATGTTAACTGGAATTAAATGTTCTAGGTTAGGGGCTCATCATAAAACATTTTTTGATCCACCTTCAAGTGATTTCCCCTTGAAAAACTACAATTATTTCCGTACTTTGGAAAGGCAATGTGTCACTCCCTACACCGTTCCTGATAACAAAGAGCACATAGGGTTTTTACTATATTGGTTATGCAAATTTGTCTTTTGTGTCCCAACTAGTGCTGCTAGTCATTATCTTCCTATTGCTGAAGCTTTAAATAGGAATGAATTTGTAAATCTGGTACCTCTTATTTTAACAAAGGCTTATCACAGTATGGCTTCTTTAATGGCTGAAATTTCTTCAAACTCTCCAATTTCTCACATAGAAGGCCCATTATGGTTTTCCTAATTATGGTTCTATGTTTATTTTTCTTCTTCTTCACCTCACTATTTTTCAGTGAATACTGCTAGAAATAGCTCTATTTTAAGGAAGCATATAGTCAAGAATCCCAAGCATCCTGACTTAATTAGTCTTATTGACTATTTTTTGAATCTTCAAATAACTGACCCCAAGTTTTTCACTCCTTATGATCATCTTGAGGATAGATATGCTGGTTTATTTTGGGTTACCCAAAGAAACTTAATGCCTTATACCTCTGCTTATGAAGATATGAATATTACTTGGGCCTCATTCATTCGTCCCAGGGATCTTGTTGGAAGAATTGGATTTGGACCCTTTACAGGCACACTTTTTTCCATCACATATTCTCCTCAATTCTGTCAAAGACAATTTGGCCTTTTACAACAAATCCATGTCCCTAATTTTTTTACTGCAAATCCAAACTTTGAACCTATCCATAAACTGACTGAAAATTGGGAACTCCAAACTCTCTTCACTGTAAATGCCAAATTCATCCATGATGTGAGAGACTCATTCATGATCTTCAAATCTATTCCTGGAGTTCATGCAAATTTTAACCCTTAGTGGGTTGAACATGGTTTCTCTCTCTGCTTCAAACAAACTAGAGCTGAAATTTTCAACAATCTTTCAATCTCTCCAGTAAGAATCATTTATTTATTTCAACAGGTCACTCTTTTTTTTCTGTCAAGAATTCATTTTAACTTTACCACTGCTTTATTTTATAGGATACTACCAACCTTACTTTGATTATGTTGGTTGATGATGATCCAAAGCCAGCAACTCCTGATACTCCACAGAATTTCCCTATGGCCAGTGATTCAGTAAGCATTTACTTTTACTTTTGTTCTTGAATCCATGAATTCAATACTTGATTTGTTTTATGTAGGATTTTGACTTTCATTATGAAGAAGATCAACTTATAAACAACCCAGAAAATGATTCCCCTAATGGAAGTTCTCCATCAAACTCTGCTTTTTAGGTAATAGTCTTCTAACTTCATGACTTTTTATTTCAGATTGACCTACTATCTCTTCAATTTGCTCTCGATAGTCTAATGGATTCACCCACATTCAAACCCCCAAAATTACTTGAAGAATCTATGTCAGATCTGAAAGACATGTTTCTGTTTTTAACAGTAGACTTAGAGCAATTCACTATTTTGAAACTAACCAAGTCTTCACTTTGTCTCGAGAAGATGTCTTCTTTAGCTCCTGAGAATTCTTATTGCAAAAATCTCATAACTGCTAGCCAACTGGTTCTATTACTAATCTCATCTCGTTTCTCTGACAACAAGACAAAAATAAACTATTTGAAGAATTTCCTATTCACTTTGGAACGTGTAAAGTTGGAGCTTAGAATGATGTGGTCTGAAGGGATTCATTCCTACTCAAATCTTTATTCAGAAGAGGAGCAAGAACGCTTTCATGATTTCTGTCTCCAATATCGAGAAAGGATTATCATGTTTTGTAATTTATCCAGCAGGAAAAATGTTGTTGAATATTCTCTTGAACTTTTGTATTATGGTCAGGAAACTCTCTGATCGGTCGTTGATCAAACCACAAGATAAATTCCCCACAAACCAATGACAAATAGATAAACTACTTAGCTAGGGCAAGTAGGGGTCGAATCCACAGGGAAGGTACGAATTAAAGTTAAATCTTACAGAAGAAATTCTAACCTAGAAAAGATATTTTTGGGTTTTTGTAATTGGAATTGAAAACAAATAAATAATTGACTAGAAAATAATTAAAGAGAAAATCAAAGATAAAAGCATACTTCTTCTCCTTTAGGTAACTATTTTGATCAAGTGAATCATGGATCATAGACACTAAACATAAATTTGGCTTAGACTGCAATCAATTAAGAATCATAAATTACTCCAAATCGGTATATAGCCTAAGACATAGACATCAACTTTCATTGAAACAAAGTAATCCTCTTAACATCTTAAACAACTCCATTTGAATAATTGGCATAGGAACAGACGTAATGCTAATTCCAACATGCTAAAAAGATTAATCTGTATCTCACTGCAATTAACCTCAAATGTTATAATCTATGGTTTAAGCCCTTCATATAACAAGCATTAGGTTTTATTATTCCACATGCATGATAAATCAATACCAAACTTGCCTACGTCAATTTCCATCTCGGCCTAAAGATTTCAACAAGGTTTGATATCCCATTAAACCTAGGACTCCTAGCATTCAATTGTTACTTGGACCAACTTTAGCTTGACTCAAGCTACTTGAATCTAACTATAGCATTCATAAATCTCAAGATATGTTGCGCACCAAATCAATCAAAGTATGAACACATAAGATGAAGCATAGAGATAATAGACATATTCAAACGGAAAAAGCTTCAAATTATTAAGAACAAAAGTCTCACCAATAATTCATTGATCAAAAGTACCTAAGGAAAAGAAGTATTAAGGTTTAGCTACTCATGGATTCCAAGCAATCCATGAGACACTTACAAGTTTGGAGGCCGGCTGCCTCCTCCCTCTCCTTGGCGGCACAAAACCTAGAAAAGGTTGATCTATGCGATACAAGGATTGATTACACCTTCATGTGCTAGGGTTTTAGACTTAAGAGGGTATTTATAGAGGTGGCTTAGGGCTAATTTAGAGCTAAACAAACCCTAAAGACGTGCTGGGCTGCTCTCCAAGTCTTCAAGCTAGTCCAAATAAGAATTTGGGCTTTATTGGACCAATCCCGCATAAAAGGCCCAGGACAGTTTCTGTCCGTTGTCTTCAGGGGCATTTTCGTCCACGAAAACGGCAAAACTGGGCTTCGACCAAAACACAAAAGTTGTAGATCTTGGAGTTAGCTTTCCAACGGCTACTCATACGCCTCAAATGGAGCTCTGGATCAAAAGTTATGGCCAAAATACAGAAAAGTCGCCAAATCTGGAAACAAGTGAAGAAGCTTAAAGGTGAAGACACGCTTGATGCATGCTTGGCGCGCGCATGGCATGCTACCCGACTCCCCCTGGGCACCCATGTGGTTGGCTTGTGCGCCCAGGTCGTTGGCCTCAGCACCCATGTCACCAGCGCCCATGTGCTTGCTGGTGGCATGTCTCGACTCCAGCTGGGGGCCCATGTGGTATGCTTGGCGCCCCATGTGGTTTGCCTCGCGACTCATGTCCTCCAGTGCTATGACACATCTTGACATGTTTTCTTGCCTTGAAATTCAACTTTGCTCATTTTCTTCAAACTCTTGAAAATCAATCTTATGATAATAAAATTGACTCTTCAAGCTCTTCAATCACGAACATATTGGCTCCATTCTTCATCCACAATGTCCTTGGAAAATATTTGTGTAAATAATCATCCAAAAAGGCTTCAAAAAGGTACAAAAATGGTGATTTTGCACTTTTCTTCACTTTAACACTTATAAACACAAATATACCAAATATAAGCCATAATTAAGCATAAAATACTCTAAAAGCATAGGAAAATGACAATAAAAAGATGCATAATTTTGGTCCGATCATATTTCCCCCACACTTAAGCTTTGCTAGTCCCTAGCAAACTAAGGTTAATCCTAAGAAAATAAAAAAGGTTAGTCCTAAACTAAACAACATATTGATTCCACTTTCGTAGGTGTACGGTGGCACTTAGCATGTGACACAAGCCTTTAAACATCTATACGTCTATAAAGGAGGAGTTATAGTCTCCTGAGGGTTTACTTAACTAGAACGATACCCACAAACATTATGTAACATTAACTAGAGACATCAAACTTTAGAAAACAAAGTACTTCTAATAAATTAAGAATTTAATCTACATTTTCTAGTCAAATGCAATACAAGTTAGTAAAAATACAAAGACCATAAGATTCAAATCAACTATGCACAAAATCACTCCAATCAATAATGTAAGTTCTAAGATCAACATACCTTGGATAAATTTGACAAGGAAAACTTACCATAAGCTTGTATTTTCATCAATTTCCAAAGAGAAAGTAATATCATGGATATTAATCAAAAATTAAGATGGGTTTTAAAAGAAATAGCCCAAAAATTCTAAGCAAGGTTACTAACCTTAGAAGTGTCCATGATTTGGGGCTACTAGCTCCCTTTATTTGAGGTTACTAACACTCATTTTTACAAGAGGGACAATATTTATGCTTTCCATGCCTCTTATCCTCTTTCCAAGGGTTACTAACTCCTTTTGTTAAAGAAAAGAGTGACAACAATGGATTAATTATTTTTTTATTTATTTTTTTAGCAAGAAAATATCTCTTCTCCTCTTAACATGAAAACACTTCTTTTTAAAAGATTTAAGTTACCCTTCATACCCCCACACTTAGTCTTTGACATATCCATGACATACTTCTATGAATGTACACAAGATTTAACACAAGTTCTAGAAGTAGTGCATTTGTCAAACCATTTTTGGGTATGAAAAACCTTATTAATTACACTTCTTAATCAAAGAATGAAATTATACATAAGAAAATTTGAAAAATATTTTCAATGTATTCAAACTAATGAATATTATAAAAGACTATACTCATGGAAATTAAATTAAAATTTAATAGAGATACAAAATAGTTTTTTTTTTTAATTTTCTTCAAAAATTTTGAAAATTTGTCTCTAATCAATAAGATAGAAAAGAAAATAGGATCTTGAAAATAGACTAATTCTTCCCCCCCCCCCCCCAACACTTAAAAGACACATTGTCCTCAATGTGTGTTTTGCTAGTATTTTGACAAAAAAATTTCAAAACATGTTGTTTTGGAAACTTTTGGAAAAATTAAGTGTATAAGTAAGACTTGATTTAAGAAGTAAGTGACGACCCAATCTAATAAATCAAGCAAACTTATTACTAGCAATAAATCACAATAAATGGGGTAATCCAATTAATTAAACACATGCAAGAATTAATACACTAAGAAAGTCGAAACTCATTCTAAGCAAATTAATCAAACATAGTAGCAATCATAGCATCCAAACACATAAGTCTTACATAAGATCCAAATAGAACAAATACAAATACAAATGAATACGAAATGCATGCAATGACATGATAAAAATGCAAAACATAAAAGAGTTCATAACATATGACATCCTAAGGATAAGAATCAATGGCCTCTCCTTGGTCTCCTTTGACCCATGGAATCACGTAGGGTGTCCTCCATTCTCTCCATGTAAGCTCTCATCTCACTCCTATGTTGTCTCATCTCTCGAACCATAAGTTGTTGAAATTCTCTCCTAGGAAGCTCTTGGAAATTTTCTTCATCAACTTCCAAGGATGGTTGTCTTGTCCCTTGTGATTGTTCAAGTCCTTGTGCATAAGTCCTTCTTTGCACATTGTACCAATGTACCTCATTGGCAACAACTCTCCTCCTTAAACCCAAATGACTTAAACAATTCACATCAATGACATTGTCTTCATTGTTGAAGCAATACTCACCATCAACTTCAACTCCTTCATTGACCAAAATCTTGCTAATCAACAATGGAAAAACAAATGCCTTATCTTCATGTGAAGAATGAACTACTTCCCACATCCTTGAGAGTAACAACCTAGCCATTGGTATTCCATTACAATGTCCTAATCCAAAGCTTGTCTACAACATAGAAGTCTTCAATGCGAAGCTTATGCTTGTTACTACTTCTAGGAATGACATTATGATGCAATAAGTAACACACAAGTCTATCCCTTGGTTCCATGTATTTGACTCTTACCTCTCTACTCCCTTGGTTATCCATACCAAGAGGAATGTCAAACCTCCTTAAAGCACCATCCCTTTTCCATGTGCTCTCGGTGGCGGTCCTTTGCTCTCCATTAACATAAGTAAAATAGAACATACTACCCTCATTGTTCAAACCAAGTAAACTGCATAGATATTCCTCATCAACTACAATGTACTTACCTTTGACCATTGTGTTGATGGTATAGGAATAACCATCACGCTCCTTGTCTATGTTGGCGTAAAATTGCTTCACCAAATTTGGATAGTAGTATCCATCTACTTGAAGAAGTGATCCCCAACCTCTAGTGACAAATAATGGACTAACTCTAAATTCTTGATCAATGTTAGTTGGAAGCACTTTTTCTATAATGAAAGAGTTGTTATACCTTGATTCATACCACTCTTGACATTCATTATCAACAAGTATGGGTGGCGGCACACTAAGGGAAGGTTGTATGGTGGTTTCCTCCTCAATTGGTGCGGCTTGAGATGTTGATGCTCTTGCTCTCACTCTTCTTGACATTTTCTCGAACACTTGGTGGGCACTAGGTTACCTTGTAGGGTTCCTTGAAAAATCTTTCTTTAAAATCCAATGTAGCACTCCCTAATGCTCTAAAATGCTTCAATCAACTTCCAAACTATCTCTTATCTCCTTTCTAATCACTCCAAACAAGAATCCAAAGAAAACAACCACTTTCCCAAAACTTGAAAATTTGAAAAATTGATGGATTTGATGGAAAAAGTGTTGGATAATCAAATGGGTAAGTATTTAAGGTGATAAAAAGATGAAAGAAATGATTTGTGAGTGATGAAGTAGTGAAATTTGAAAATTAAAGTGAGTGAATATGTGTATGTAGGCAAGAGAAAAGAAAATTGAGTGGGTTTTGGATGAAGGTGGGTGTTGAAGGATTTGAGGTGGGTGTTGGGTGGTATTTATAGTGTTTGAGATGGGTGGTGGGTTGTGAGTGTTGGGTGAGTACGGCATGGCATGGGTGCATAGCATGGGTGCATGGGTGTTGGTAGCTGCACATGGGTGTACAAGCCTACGCGCTGGGTGCACAGGCAAAGCACCTGGGCGCCCACCCCGAGTCGGCCTCCAGCGCTTGGCACTTGCTGCTGAGCGCTGGGGCTTTCCAGCTGGGTGCCCAGGCTTATGGCATGGGGCCCCAGCTGGGATTGGGCTTGGTCCCTTTTGCTACCAAACTCAATTCCAACTTCAACTCAATTACCATTCAAAAATCTTACCATATTCCAAATTCTTCAATCCAAAAACACTTGATTTTCACCAAAATTTCCACTTGATAACTATCAAAAGATTGACCTTATGTCCTTATCACTTAAGAGTCTATGTGTATGAGATGCATGAGATAATTATACAATGATAATATGCATGGAAAAACATTCAATTTCAAGAAAATTAATTGATATGCATCAAGCATCAATCAAACATAGGAAATTAAATGAGATTAGAGTTCAAGAAAGCTTCTCTATTTTTGTAAAATGTAAGCTCCAATGCTCTTGTTATGTGCTTTCCTTCCTTGTCTCCATTGCTTGATCGATTCCCTTGAGTTGAAAATGCAAAATGACCTATAACTAAGAAAAAGAAAATTCAAAAGAAAAAGATAGATGTTAGTGTATTGGGTTGCCTCCCAATTAGCGCCTTCATTTAATGTCTTTGGTTAGACATCCTCGTGGACTATTCTCCATTGGTGAAGGAACGTTGAGTGTGCTCCTTCAAAAAGTTCCACGGTGATGTTGAGAGTGTCACTCATGGCTTTGAAAAGTTCAACTATAGCTCCATCAATCTTGAGTAACTTCTCTCGAGCTTCCTTCAATTCCTTGTTGACATCTTCACGCGTGTTGTTGGAAATTTTGCCTCTTTCTCCAAGCTTCTCTTTGTTTTTCTTCTTAATCCAACTTGGAGGTGCAATTGCTTGAGTCACGCTTCCAATGCTTCATATGCATCTTCACTAGTCCTATCGAACAAGGGTATGTTGTTGATGCTATCCACAAGAAGTTGATCATCGACTTCTAAGCCTTGATAGAAGCACTCGATCAAAACTTGTTGTGAAATACCATGTTGAGGGCAACCGGCACAAAGTGTCTTGAATCCCTCCCAAGCTAGGTGGAAATTCTCATCTTTGCGTTGTCGAAAAGTTGTAATCCTTTGCCTCCCCTTTGAAAGTTGCTCACTTGTCATGGTTGAAGATGTTGTACCTAACTCTTTCTTTACCCACTTTTCCACTACACACACAAAATCATTAGTTTTCAAAGATAAATTTGATGAAAGTTTGGGATGAATTACATCACCATCAAATTCCATCGTCAATGAGCCATCAAAAACATCGATTTTGGTGTGAGAAGTCCTTAGTAAAGGCCTTCCTAATAAAAGAGGGCATTTATCCTTTGTAATTTCTCATTCCATTTCCATAACAAAAATATCAATAGGAAAAATTAAATGTTGCACTTTAATCAAAATGTTCTCTAGCACACCTTTAGGATGTACCAAAGATCCATCGGCCAATTGAAGAACAACTCAGTGTATTTTAAAGGACCAATTTTAAAAGTTTGATAGAAAGAATAAGGCATAACACTTAAAGATGCTCCTAAGTCAAGCATAGAATTTTCAATGATAGTATTTCCAATTGAACAAGTAATTGAGAACATACCAGGATCCTTGCATTTTGGTGGTAAATGTCTTTGCAAAACAGCAGAAACTGTTGCTCCAACATTCAACTTACCTTGCAACATTTTCTTGTTTGTACACAATTGCTTATAAGCCTTGCATACCTTGGTACTTGTTGAATTGCATCAAGAAGTGGGATGTTGACCTCGATCTTTCGAAAAATATCCAAGATGTCTTGATCTTCATCTTCTTTCATTGATTTCCTTGACTTGGTTGGAAAAGGTTCCTTCTTTGAATCCAATTTGGGCTTGACCACAGAAGTTTCCTTGGCTTCTCCATTATCCTTGACAAATTCAAGAATAATGGGTTCATCATCTTCAATCTCGATCTCCTTTGCTAGCACATGCAATTCTTCTTCTTTCTTGCTTGTCCCTTCATCCATTGTAGACTTAGTTGGATATGGTTCTTCCAACTCTTTTCCACTTCTCAAGGTAATAGCATTCACATTCTCCTTTGGGGGCACTTTTGATTGAGATGGGATCTTGTTTTGGCCTTGTGTTTTGAGCTCACTCACATCACTTGCCAATTGGCCTAATTGCTTCTTGATGATCTCCATGGTCTCTCTCATTTGTTGCATTCCCTCAGAATAGTGTGAAGATTGCCTTGGATAATTGTTTGGCCTTGCTTGGTAAGCACCTTGGTTCCCATAAGAATTGTAGCTTCTTGGAAATGGCTCTTGTTTCCTTTGAAATCCTTCTTGCATTCCTAAAGCATTGACTTCTTCCACATCATCTTCGACCAAACTAGGGCACTTATCCGTGTGATGTCCTAATGAACAAATCCCACAAACCTTTTGCACACTTGATAAGTTCGATTTGACCAAATCAGTGAGCAAAGCGATTTGTTGATTTGCTTCTTCAATTCGTTGCTCCAATGTAGAGGAATGGGTTGAGACTTCATTGATCTTCCTAATGTTTCCATCTCTTTGTGCACAATTCTCTCGAGTACCAAATTGTTGTGTGTTGGCGGCCATGTTCTCGATCAAAGTCCAAGCATTGGTGGGAGTCTTGTCGATGAAAGCCCCTCCACTTGCAGAATCTATGGAAGATCTATCAAATGGGAGTAAACCTTCATAGAAATACTGAATAAGCAATTGTTGAGGAATTTGATTGATTTGGACAACTTGAGCACAACCTCTTGAAAAGTTCCCAAAACTCGTACATAGTCTCGCCTTGGGATTGCTTAATTCCACTTATCTCCTTTCGAATGCTTGAGGCTTTATGAACAGGAAAGAATTTTTCCAAAAACAACTTCTTAAGGCTCGTCCAAGAAGTGATTGAACCACTAGGCATGTAGTACAACCAATCCTTTGCACGATCCATAAGGGTAAAAGGAAAAGTTCTAAGTTTAAATTGCTCCTCAGAGATACCTTGCATCTTCATGGATGAACAAACAATTTGAAAATCTGTGAGATGTCGATGTGGATCTTCTCCAGACATACCATGAAATTTTGGCAATAAATGAATGAATCCAGACTTGATCTCAAAATTTTCTTCATTGGTTGGATATTGAATTGCTAAGCGCTGTGTAGTCACATTTGGGGCAGCAAGTTCCCTCAAAGTCCTATTGTTGTTGTTTTCTTCGACCATGTTTTCTCTTGGGGATTGTGATTCCAAACTTGAAGAAGAAGTGGTGGAACGTGGAGAGCTAGCTTGAGAACTTGGTGTTGACGAATCTCCTCCTTGCTCTAGAAACAAATTCTCTTTCCATAGTGCAAAGAGTGTACGCTCAGGCTCAAAATTGAATTCTAAGTCCTTGGTACCACCACTCCTTGTATTTGGCATACAACACCTAGAAAGAACTTAAACAAAGAATCCAACAATAACAAGTAACTTGGAAAATAAAAAGTAAGGAAAAATTAACTAAACTAAAAATTGAAAAGAAAAATAACGAAAAAAAAAATAAGGGTAAGAAATTCTTAAGTAATAATTCGCCTTCAATTACGTAAACTTCCCCGGCAACGGCGCCAAAATTGTGATCGGTCGTTAGATCAAATCACAAGATAAATTCCCCACAAACCAATAACAAATAGATAAACTACTTAGCTAGGGCAAGTAGGGGTCGAATCCACAGGGAAGGTACGAATCAAACTTAAATCTTACAAAAGAAAATCTAACCTAAAAAAGATATTTTTGGATTTTTCTAATTAAAAATGAAAACAAATAAAGAATTAACTAGAAAACAAGTAAAAGAAAAACAAGGATAAAAACATACTTCTTCTCCTTTAGGTAACTACTTTGATCAAGTGAATCATGGATCATAGACACTAAACATAAATTTGGCTTAGATTGCAATCAATTAAGAATCATAAATCACACCAAATCGGTATATAGCCTAAGACGTAGACATCAACTTTCATTGAAACAAAGTAATCCTCTTAACATCTTAAACAACTCCATTTAAATAATTGGTATAGGAACAGACGTAATGCTAATTCCAACATGCTAATAAGATGAACCCGCATCTCGCTGACAATTAACCTCAAATGTTATAATCTATGGTTTCAGCCCTTCATATAACAAGCATTAAGTTTTATTAATCCACATGCATGATAAATCAATACCAAACTTGCCTACGTCAATTTCCATCTCGGCCTAAAGATTTCGACAAGGTTTGATATCCCATTGAAATCTAGGACTCCTAGAATTACAATTGTTAC
>AWWV01007238.1:0-37250 GCA_001974805.1 Corchorus capsularis
GAGTCAACTTGGTTAGAAGTCAAGTCAGGGATAATTTTGAGGATTGATTTAAATAATTTAAGGGCTAAAAAAACGTGGCCTTTCATTGAATGATAATTAGGAAATGATAAATAACTAATTTAGGCATATCTAACCATTCAATATCTTAATAGGGGTTAACGAAATTAGGGAGTAAAAAAGGAAATAATATAAGGAATAAGCTTTAATTTGAATATATTCTGGAAGCAAGTATCATGTAAGGGATTAAAAATGGCTCTTAGTAGTTAATCTTGGGAAATAGGGGTTTGGGTAGGGTTGAGGATGACATGGGTTTTGAAATTTTGTTTGGGCCTAGACTTCTTGAAGCCTTGCTGATTTTTTCTTTCTTCGTTGGGCCTGCTGGGCCACTTAAAATGGAACTTGGTCTTTATCTTGTATTTTTGTTGGGCTTTCTAAATTCTTATTGAGCTTTACATATAATTTGGGCTCGAATTTGTATATCCTAGTTTTAATATTGGGTTTTTAATAGAATAAATTTGAATATAAGGAGTGATAAGGTTCATGTGCACCCATATTTATTTTATTTATTATTATTATTATACCTTGTCATTTGAGAATAATAAATTGGACCCGATGATGCAATGATCAATTGGGACTTTGACAATTTTTGTCAGCCTCAATTTGGGTTTCCTAGGCTTGGAACATCCAGATGGGGGTTTTAACCAGTATGAGTGGCGGGTCCTCAAATGGTGTTCCTCGTATAATTATTTGGTAAAAATGCACTTAACTGGGAAAAACATGCATCATATGCATCCATGCACTAAAAGTCCAGTACCCCAATAAAAATTAAGAGTCAAAATAAATAGTAATCAAGAGTCAAAGTAATAGTAATTAAGTGAAAAGAGATTAATCAAAGTCGAGGCAATAGTAATCAGTAAATCAGAAATTAAGTAAAAAAGGATACATAAGAGTTAAAGTAAATAGTAATCAGTAAATCAGTAATAAAATAAAAGGATTAATCAAGTAGTAAATTGATAATTAAGGCAGTAGTAATCAGATAAATCAATAATTAAGTAAAAAGATAGTAATCAGTAAATTGATAATTAAAGGGTCAAGGTAAGAGGTTAATCAGTAAAGTCAGTAATTAAAGAGTCAAGGTAAAAATGAGAAACAGTAAACCAGTATAATTAAGGGTCAAAATGATGGTAATCAGCAAATTAGTAATTTAGAGTTAAGTGATTAATCAGTAAATTGACAATTAAAAAGGAGTAAATTTAGTAATCAGTAATCAAGAGAGGAAGTAAAAAGGACTAATAAGTAAATTAAGAAGAGATTAATAATTAAAGGAAGTAATCAGTAAAGAGTAATCGGTAAAAAGTAAAAATGGCAAAGAGTAGTAAAAAGTAATCAGGTAAAAGTAATCAGTAAGAAGTAATCAGTAAGAAGGTCAAAAATGGTATCAAGTGAAATATGGTATTGAGTAAGAAGGTCAAAAAATGGTGTAAGAGTAAAATATGGTATTAAGTAAAAGAGTAAAGAACGGTATTAAACAAAAATGGTATTAAGTAAAAAGAGTAAAAATGATAAAAGTAGCAAAAGTAAAAATGGTAATCAGTAAGAAGAGGATAATTAGTAAAAAATGGTAGTTAATAAAAATGAGAGAAGAGTATGTTAGTTAGTAATTTAGTTAGTATAAAAGAGTCAAATGGCAGTGCCGTCTTTTGACGGGCGTCGTGGGGGTGCTAATCCTTCCCCACGCGTACCCGACTCCCGAACCTGTAGGACTCTGGTTAGTAGACCGTTTATTAGGTTTAGTGTTACCTTCGCCAAGCTTAGGTTAACATTAGCCTTAATAATATGATAGGTGGCTAATCAACCCTAGGTTAAAAAAAGATTAGTGGCGACTCCCTTTAGTTTTTTTTAAGTCGTTAAACAGTAGGGTTCGGTCCACCCCGGACCCGCACGTTGCGACAGGTGGCGGAGGAAAGTCTGAGAGGTGTAAGATATCATGTCGATAGTCTTCTTCTACGTGGGAAGGCGGTGGCGCGTGCATTGGAGGAGGCGAGTGAGTCCTGTGAAGTGGAGTCCGTGATTCGAGGAAAATCTATTGCTCATGATTCCGATTTTAGGGGAGAGGTTGAATTGCCCTATGAGGGTTTTGTGGTGGATCATGGGTTGATGAGTAACAAGAAGGAGTTTGTTATGCCGATTATTGAGGGAGCTAGGCCGTCTATGGTGCGGAAAGGTAGCAAGGATAAGATACTGGTTAAGGAGGACTCGATGAAGAAGGAGGAGGATTTTTTGCCACTTAATACGGGGCATGAATCAGCTGAGTCAGTTATGCCAAAGAAGGAAGGTGCGCGGAATATGGGTACTTCTGCTCTAAAGGCTGTTGATTTAGATGCTGCTAAATTGGCAGCTATTTTGGGCCAAATTATCCCTGGAGTTGGGCCTAGTGGGAAGAATGTGGACTTGGGTGAGAAAAATAGTGGGCAAAATTTTCAGAGTCCAGATTTAAATATTGCAGGTGCTGCAATTTCTACTTCTCCATCTTTCGTGTTTGCGGTTGGGCAATCAGGAAATCAAGGCTTTCAACGTCAATGGAAGAAAGCGGCAAGAGTCTCGGACAAGTACTCTTTTGATTTTCTTTCTCAAGCATCCAATATCAAAGAAGGCCGGAAGCGGTCAAAAGGCTTTTCTTTGGTGGATGGGGATGATGCTGGGGCGATGAAGAGATCATGAGAACATGATGCTGTTGAGGAGCCTGGAGAAGAGGCAAAAGACGCTGGTGACAATACAAAGGAAACGGCGGAGGGAGCTGATAATGCTCACCTCTGCCGAGAGAAATGAATTGTTTAGCTTTGAACTGCCGGGGCTTAGGTTCGTCCCGGGCAGTTCATATCTTAGTAGATTTAATCCGTTGTAACACTCCTCATGTTGTTTTTCTTTCTGAGACTAAAAGATTACAGTTAGAGATGGAGTGGATTAGGGTTAAATTGAAGTTTGATAATTGCTTTTCAGTAGATTGTAATGATAGAGCAGGGGGTTTATCTTTGCTTTGGAATAATGGAATAAATATTTCGTTGTTATCTTACTCGATAAATCACATTGATGTTCATATTAACCCAAATTCAGCACTTTCATGGAGATTAACAGGCTTTTATGGAGTACCGGAATCATCTCGAAGAAATGAATCATGGAGTTTAATTAGACATTTATTTGAGCAATCTGATTTGCCATGGCTAATTATGGGTGATTTTAATGAGATTTTGTCTTTAGAAGATAAGCAAGGAGGAGCATTGAGACCTCAATATTTGATGAATGCTTTTAGAGATACAATTGAGCACTGTAATTTGAATGAATTGCCTGTTAGGGGGCCAAGAATGACATGGCACAGACGTATAAATGGGGAAGTTGTTTTTGAACGATTAGATCGATACTTTGCTTCAAACACTTGGATGGAGATCTTTGATCATAGCTATGAAAAACATATCCCTTCTTCGATATCGGATCATATTCCAATTGTGGCATATGTGAGCCAACAGATGGATGGAATGAATGGGATGAAGCGCAGATTCTGTTTCGAAAATATGTGGTGCTTGCATGAAGGGGTGATGGATGTTGTGCGTGATGCATGGGAGGAACCGAGTCAAGAAGGAATTGTGGGTCAAATTGCTAATTGTGCTAGGAAATTGGAGATTTGGAATAAGGAGGTATTTGGTAATGTGAGCTATTCTATTGCTAATAAAAAGAGAGAATTTGATCGGGCTTATAATGGAGCACAGCTGGGTGATGGTATAGAACGAATGATGAAGTGTCAAGAAGGGCTTAATAATCTTTATAAGTTTGAAGAACAAATGTGGAAGCAGAGATCGAAGGCATCTTGGCTACAGGATGGTGATAGGAACACAAGATATTTCCATTCACTTGCTTCGGCTCGACGAAATCAAAATCAAATTCAAGGCATACGGGATAGGAATGGGAATTGGAAGACACATTATCAGGATATCGAGAGGGAATTAGTGGATTATTTTCGAGAAATATTTTCATCTTCAAATCCTTTGGAGACAGATGTGGATTTGGTAGTCAGTAAGGTTTTTAATGCAGTATCTTCAGATATGCGGAATCATTTGGATAAGGATTTTACAGTTGGGGAGATTAAATAAGCTGCTTTCGATATGCAACCCAACAAATTGCCGGGACCGGATGGGATGTCTCTAAAATTTTTCCAAAAATTTTGGGGAATAGTGGGGAATAATGTTATAGCGATGGCCTTGTCTTTTTTAAATGAAGGTATTCCTCTCCCTACTATAAATGATACTTGCATTGTTTTAATTCCAAAAGTTGATTCTTCTGTATTGGCTAAAGACTATAGACCTATTAGTTTGTGCAATGTAGTATTTAAGATCATTTCGAAGGCTTTAGCTAATAGAATGCGAGTTGTTTTGCCTGATTTAATTGGTCAAAATCAGAGTGCATTTGTTCCTCATAGGATGATCTTTGAAGGTGCTATGGTGGCTTTTGAAACAATTCATTTTATGAAGAATAAGTGGTCAGGTCGAAAGAAGCATACGGCTTTAAAATGGGATTTGAGTAAGGCCTATGATAGGGTTGAATGGATTTTTTTGGAGAAAATTATGAACAAGATGAGTTTTCCGGTTAGATGGGTTTCTAATGTTATGTATTGTGTCAGAACGGTATCTTATTCTGTGCTTATTAATGGGCAGCAAAGTGAATGTATTGTACCTACTAGGGGAACACGGCAAGGTGATCCTTTAAGTCCTTATCTCTTTTTGTTATGTATGGAAGGCTTCTCTGCTATTCTGCAGGATGCTAGGTTGAAAGGAAAGATTGAGGGTGTTGCAGTCAATAGATATGCTCCAAGAATTACACATTTATTCTTTGCTGATGATAGCTTGTTATTCCTTAAGGCCAGTATGGAGGAGTGTGATGTGGTTAAAGACTTGTTTAAGGAATTTGAGCTAGCAACAGGGCAGAAAATAAATATTGATAAATCTGCTGTAATCTTTAGTAATAATACTCCTGAGGTATTGCGAAATGATATTATGCAGCATTTGGGAATTGGAAGGATTTTGGAGAATGATAAGTACTTAGGTTTGCCAATTATGATTGGTAGATCTCGGAGAAGAGAGCTGCAGTTTATTAAAGATAGATTGTGGAATCGTGTTAGGAGTTGGAAGGGGAAGTTTCTTTCAATAGCAGGGAAGTCAGTGTTAATTAAAGCAATAGCTCAAGCTATTCCTCTCTATCTTATGAGTTGTTTTCGTTTTCCAAAATCCTTTCTGCACGAGTTAAATATGATCATAGCGAACTACTGGTGGGGTGAGAATGATGGTCGCAGAAAGATTCATTGGTGTAGTTGGGATAAGTTATGTATTTCTAAGCAGGATGGAGGTTTGGGATTTAGGGGTTTTGAAGCTTTTAACTTATCACTTTTAGCCAAACAATGCTGGCGTTTGATGCAAAATCAGGATTCGTTAAGCTATAAGATTTTGAGAGCTAAGTATTTTCGAGGATCTTGTTTGATGCGAGCCACTTTGGGTAGAAATCCTTCTTTTTTATGGAGAAGTTTGCTAGTTGGGAGATCTATCCTTGATGAGGGTTGTCGATGGAGAATCGGAAACGGTGCTACGGTGAGAGCTTATCATGACAAATGGATTGACTCTACTCCATCTTTTAAGCCGAGATTGAAACACCCGATTTTGCTATTACCTGATACTAGAGTCTCTGAATTTATCAATCATCAAAGTCGATCATGGCAGTCAGATAAATTAGAGGAGATTTTTACATATGAGGACTGTTATATAATTCGTAGTCTTCCTATACCGATTCATAGTGACAATGATGCGTTGATTTGGAACTATGATTCGATGGGGAATTTCTCTGTTCGGTCCGGTTATTTTGTTGCAAGGAATGTTCTTGGGCGAAATGAGTGTTCGATTTTGGAGCAGCGTTCTTTGTGGAATTGTATTTGGAAGTCGAGGGTTTATCCAAAAATTCAGTATTTTATGTGGAGATTAGTTAAAGGACTGCTTCCTGTTAGATCAATTTTGCAACAGCGTGGAATGATGGTAGATGATGATTGTGTGATTTGTGGTGAGGGGAGGGAGGAGATGGAGCATTTGTTTTTTCATTGTCAGCTTAGCCGAGCTATTTGGGAATTGCAGTGTCCTTGGTTTCTGGATTATCAAACAACATGGGCTGGGAGGGATGATATGTGGCAGAGATTGTTTCAAAAGGCTTCCCAATTAGGTTCCATTGAAAGGGTTTTTGTTTCTTGCTGGACTATTTGGTATAATAGGAATCGGTGTTTACATGAGGCTTATAGTAATACACCTCAAGCAGTGGCGAGGAGTATAAATTATCATATGCAGCAGATGTCCCAAGCCGGTGCTATTCATGAACTGGAGGTGATTGATAGGTTGCCGATTCGATGGAATACACCGCCTCCAGGAGTAATAAAAATCAATATGGATGCTGCTTTTGAAAACTCGAGTAAAATGACTGGTATTGCAGCGGTGATGAGTGATTCGAATGGAGGAATAAGGGGATGCAAAACGAATTTCAAGCAGTTTGTTTTAAGTGCATTGTATGCTAAGGTTTTAGCTTTGCGAATGGGAGTGCAATGGGCTAAGGAAGAGGGTATTAGAAGCTGTATTTTGGAAAGTGATTGCCTTGTAGCAATTTTGGCAATTAACAGTCAAGAGCGATGTAATTGGGAGGGTGCATGTCTTATTAGTGAGATTCGCGATTTAATTAGTTTTTTCGATAACATTTCGTTTGTTCATGTTAAGAGAGAAGCTAATTTGTGTGCTCATAGGTTAGCAAGATTTGCTTTGACAAAGGTTGTAACTTGTGTGCGGTACAGGTTTTTGCCACCTGATGTTTGTAACCCGGATGTTATATAATGAAATTTTTATTCTAAAAAAAACTAAACCACTACTTAGTGGTTAAGATTTTGGTACTAAAGATTTTATAACCAAAACCGCTGGTTTAGAAATAAAACCGGACCGTGATCATGACTGAACGAGACTTGGCTTCATCACTATACTCATGATTGTTTTGTTGGGTATATAACATGATGAAGTAATGGTCCACGATAAAAATCCTCTCCCCCCATTTTTTGTCCCCCATTGTCCTCCGTTCACCAAATAATGACACATGTCCCTTTTTAATTTCTAATGTTATTCTTTGTTTACCTAGTTAAATTAAATTTTACATTTTCATTCTAAAACCCTATAGGGAATGTATTAAATTTTGGGACTAACCCTTATATTCGATTACTTATTTTTAATCTGGGGCTAAACCTGGTGATTAAGTGAGATTTTTATTTTATCTTCTTTTATTAATGTTATTTGATAAAACTTGAAACAAACAAGGTATAATACAAGGGACACGTGTCATGATTTGGTAGATGGGGGACAAGGGGGACAGAAAATGGGAGGAGAGGATTTCTAGTCGTCCAGGGATTAGCTTCAAATAGTTGTGTGAGAAAAATGTTAAATTTTACAGATTTTAGTACTCAAATCATTGTTTTTCACAATTAGATAAACAAAACATAAAATCTTTAAAAGTTGACAACCTGTTAATTTTCTTAATTAGACAAACAAACAAAAAAATATCCTTTAAAAGTCAATATATACAAAGTTAGAAGTGATCACTCATACACAAAATTACATCCTTATTACTTTAAGTATAGAAAGGATTGGCCATCAAGTATGGTATCCATAAATAAATAATAAGGGTTTCTAGTCGGGTTATTTCATGAAGATGGGAAGCTCTTTGATTTTAGATATTCGGGTTTTAGCTAATATTTTTAACAGTTACTTATTTCATCATATTAAGAGAAGAGGCTAATCTTTTTGCTCATAGGTTTAGCTAAGTTTGCTTGCGAGATATTGATGAGGCTACTTATTTATGGTGCACGAAATTTTCCCATGACGTTTGTAACCCGGAACCCGGATTGATGTTTGTTGATACATCTACACCATCTTTTCACTCAAAATAAAAGTATAGAAAGGATTGGTATTCATTTTGATGAAAGTGAGAAGAGAAAAAAGAAAAAATATCTACTTGACGTGAAAGGAATTATTTTTGGGTCAGTAAAATGGATATACCCTTTATTTCAAAAAAAAAAAAAGATCCAGAGACGAGCATATTATATCTTGAAGTCAAGGCAAATCTCAAGAGAGGCGATTCATTGCAAAATATGCAAAACGTCCCAAAACTTAGGGGCCTACCCATAGTAAATGGCCTTTAATAATGTAGGTAGGAGTCAGGCATATGGCAAACGGTTTTGATTTTGTATACTTCTTTCTGATTTTAAGGCCACCCAACACATAACTCCACTTGGTACGTCCTTGTCTATATAGTATTTATTAAGCACACTCTTTCCTTTTTGGTTCCCATCTCTCTCCAAATTCTATAAGCTAAGCTCACCTCACTATAAATAAAAATCATTGCCTAATCTTTAACATCTTATATAAACACCATCAAAACAAACCAGAAAAGAAGGGGAAAAAAATCATGGGGTTCTCTTTATACTCTTTCTCCTTTGTTCATCCTCAGCTTCAACATCTTGTTGCCAAGATGACTCTCTTGGATACTTTGTTGTTCTATGTTAGTGCTCCAATTAACCCTTTTTCCCATTCAATGCATGCATGTTTTTTTTTTAACACTTTTTACAGCTTTACTAATGTATAGATATAGTATTTGTTTGGTATCGTTTAAATTCTCACCCTAACCGGAGTAGAGAGTACAAAGCGAGTATGAGATGAAGTATATATACATATATACTATAATTTGGTGATTCTGAAATATGTTGATGCATGCATGATGATCAGGTAGTACATTTGGTGGACAAGTTTGGGGTGTGGCATAGGCTACCGGTGTTGTTGGGGCTAGCTTACATGGGGATTAGAAGGCATTTGCACCAACGTTACAATCTTTTGCAGGTGGGAGGAACCTCTGGCCAGAATTATGATACCAAAGAGTTGTGTTTTAGGACAGCAGATGGCAAGTGCAACCATCCAAGTGATGATTTGGTTGGTAGCCAGGGAACCTTTTTCGGTCGCAACATGCCTCCATCAACTTCCAAATATGGGGTATATATATATATATAAGATCTAATCAATCAACTTCAAATTAGTAGGTAATTATTCTAATGTAGTTGTGGCTTGATGATGGTTTTGGGATTTGCGTCTGTATGCAGTTGTTGGATCCTCATCCTTCAGTTGTAGCCACAAAACTTTTAGCTAGGAAAAAGTTGATAGACACTGGGGAACAATTCAACATGATTGCTTGCTCTTGGATACAGTTCATGATCCATGATTGGATTGATCATTTAGAGGACACTCAACAGGTAATAATCCCAGATTCATGGCATCAAACAAAAGGGTTGGTTTGAATTTGACCGTCTTGAAACTTGAAAGTTTGTTCTGTTCTGTTCTGTCTGAAAGCAGAGCCACCATGGCTTTGGTTGCTTTTTCATGGTTCTAGTTAAATTTTTAAACAAGTTGAGTAATCAAGTCAAATTCATTTGGTAGGTGGAACTCAGGGCTCCAGACGAAATAGCAAGTGGTTGTCCATTGAAAGCATTCAAGTTCTTTAAGACCAAGAGGGTCTCAACTGGTCAGCCTGAAGATATAAACTTTGGGTTTCTTAATTCAAGGACTCCATGGTGGTAAGTGATCCATGGCTAATTATAAATGTTAAAAATGGCTTTACATCGTTTAAATTCTCCTAAAATGCTGACTATGATAACATGATTTCGGTGTGGCTTAATCTAATTACCTTAGAAATAACTGGTATGTTTTAGCAATAATAACACAAATATTCCTCATACCTCACATGCAGAGAAAGTAGAGGAAAATGGAATGTTATAAGCACTTGACCACAAGAGCTGTAAGGATTCAATTTTCATTTTGCATTTCAAAACACACTTGAAAACTCTTATGCTTAAGCTTCCATCTTCATTACTCTTTGGTAAATTTACAAGTGCCATAGGAAAACCTCTAATTTCCCATATAGTACTATGAAAATGATTTGAGATAAACATCTTATCAAAGTCAAAATGAACTATTGCAGGCTAAAATGTAGATGCATAAACAAGATGTTTAGTGTGGAAAAAATCTAGAGTGAGTTCTGTCAGAAAGTCATTTTGTTTGACTTTGAAGAAAAAAAAATACTAACATGTTCTATCTTGAGTAGGGATGGAAGTGTAATCTATGGGAATAACGATGAAGGCATGAGAAGAGTAAGAGCATTCAAAGATGGAAAGATGAAAATAGCAGGAGATGACCTCCTGCAGCATGATGAGAAAGGGATTCCAATTTCAGGTGATGTAAGGAACTGCTGGGCAGGCTTTTCCCTCCTACAAGCCTTATTTGTTAAAGAGCATAATGCCGTCTGCGATATGCTAAAAGTAAGTCCCTCCTACAAGCTTCACTTGCTCATAAGAAATTGTCATACTATACAATATACATAGTAATATTTTCGCATTGGAGTAGCGAGGCATCTTTGTACCAGATGAATTACTAATTTTTTTAATTTCTTGTTTCTCAAGGAACATTACCCTGATCTCGATGATGAGAAGCTCTTTCGATACGCCAGATTGGTGACTTCAGCTGTCATTGCTAAAATCCACACCATTGATTGGACTGTGGAGCTCTTGAAGACTGACACTCTTCTTGCAGGGATGAGATTAACTGGTAAGAATATATGAAAACTCCGCCTCTTGTTAAGGCCACAATTGAAAAAGAAAAAGAAATCACTTTAAAATAGAAAAATAAGTATTTGCAGGTATATATGCTTGCACTGGATAATATTGGTATATGTTTGTATGCAGGTATGGTTTTCTTGGGAAGAAAATTAAGGACTTGTTTGGGCACAGATTTGGACCAATACTAAGTGGACTGGTTGGTCTTAAGAAGCCTAGAGATCATGGAGTCCCATACTCTCTTACAGAAGAGTTTTCAAGTGTTTACAAAATGCATTCACTCTTACCTGACAATTTCATCCTGAGGGACATCAAGTCTACAAATTCAGAATATGAATGTCCTCCTATAGCAGAAGAGTATTTCCCAATTCCTATCTAATATCCATATGTTTGTTTGCAACTGCTATTAGGAAAAAAAAAAAAAAGAATCAATTTATTTCTTGTTCTTGTCATTTTCCTAGATAGGCAATAATCTTATATTCTACAAGGTAATTGATATGAATTTGATATATGCATAGGGTGCCTATGATGGAATTGGCCGGAAAACAAGGCGAAAGAAGACTGTCAAAGATCGGCATGGAGCAAATGTTGGTATCAATGGGTCATCAGGCATGTGGAGCAGTCACATTGTGGAACTACCCCTCATGGATGAGGAACCTTGTTCCTCATGATATTAATGGGGAGGAAGTACCACATCCAATTGATATGGCAGCATTAGAAAGTAATTAATTAACCTTTTCATTATGAGTTTCTCTTCTGCTTTTGTTGATCTCTTCAGAATGATTGGGTTTTTGTTTTCTCATATTTACCTAATGATCATGTTGCTTGTTTAGTTTATAGAGATAGGGAAAGAGGAGTTGCTCGGTACAATGAATTCCGAAGGAACTTACTGATGATTCCAATCAGCAAATGGGAAGATTTGACAGATGATTATGAAGTCATAGAAGCTCTGAGTGAAGTGTATGGAGAAGATGTTGAGAAACTAGACCTGCTTGTTGGCCTCCATGCAGAGAAAAAGATCAAAGGCTTCACCATAAGTGAGACCGCCTTTTTCATCTTTCTACTCATTGCATCAAGGTATGCTTAATGTTTCCAACCCCAACAAAATAGGCTTAATTGGTAATCTTTATTGTTGGATTATTAGTCCTTCTGCTATCTGCTAATAGACAATGATATATGTGATCAGGAGGCTAGAAGCGGATCGCTTCTTCACCACGAATTTCAACTCCCAAACTTATACAGAAAAAGGCCTTGAATGGGTTAACAAGACTGAGAGCTTGAAGGATGTAATTGACAGGCATTTTCCTGGCATGACAAGAAAATGGATGAGATGTTCAAGTGCATTCTCAGTTTGGGATGCAGCACCTGACACAACAAACTACATTCCCCTATATCTGAGGCCAGCCACTTGAAAGAATGTAACTTACATATATATATATACAACCATCAAGTACTTGTACATCTAGAGGAATACTCTTCTGTATAATTATGTCAGCAAATAAAATCCTTTACCCCAAATAACATGACAGACTTATTTGTGATCTATACACCGGTTATAGACTTATAGTTGATCCATACGGCTAATATATACAGAAAATTAAAAATTTTGAGAATTATACCGTACTATATAGTTCTACCATAAGTTGAATTTGTTTTATTATCAGAATTTTATTCAAAAAGTTGAATATACAGTAGTTGAGCAATTGCAGATCTAAGTGCAACAGCAAGCAATTTGGTTACTTATAAAAGTTGTTTCTTCAAACTATATCTTCCAAGCAAATTTGTGTAAGTAATTCAATTTTACCTAATCTTGTAAGTACTTTACAAATTCTTTTAGAATAGCATTTGCAGAACATGTTTTCTTTTGTTTGTTTTTTTTGGCTTTGAATTCATTCAAGCAAGAGGGTTATTCCGCGCTAGCGCTGCGGAGTCTTTTCATTACAATCATTTTGTTAAAGTCATGACGGATACAGGGTGGGGGCATCGAGGGCAAGTGTATTTTTAGGTTTCTCAAGTTTGAAAAAGTAATTCATAAATACTAAATTTAACCCCTTGAATATTGAAATATTGATAGACTATTGAGCATTAAAAATACTTATTGGTTTCACCAAAAAAAAATACTTATTGGACTTGATATTCTTCAATTGAGTAAACACTTTCGCTTTTCAAAAAAAAAAGCAAATACTTTCAACTCTCTAAATCTTTTGGCAAAAAAAAAAAAAAAAGCTAAGATCAAAAGAGACACTACACATCAAAAAGCCTTTCAGTCTTTGCATCACATTAAAAACTTTTTTTTTTTGTAAAATCACATTGGAAACCTTTAGTAATAGTAGTTAATTGTCTTAAACCAAATAATCCTGCAGTGCATATATTTGTAATATGACAAAACTATAGAAAAATATAATAATGTTACCATTATGCATTTCTCCGGAAGTCATAAAAATTTGAAACTAATTCATGGTATCATGAATTCAATTAGTAATTATTATTATTAATATGAGTTACAAATATGATATAACTATTGGAAAAAGTAGATCTCTCAAGAAATTTTCTTGGAATTTAGGGTACAAATGAAATAGTGCAACTATATAAAATTAACAATACAATGCTAGAGTGAAAAAATTATCAGTCAATGGTTGAAAAACTTTTATAGAACTGGGCAACTGTAACGAAACGTTAAAATTTAAATTCCAAATAAGGAAGTGAAAAAAATGGGAAACTAATTAGCATCAAAAGGAATGCATCAAGTGTGAATCCCTAAATTCATTTAAAACACACTAACAAAGAGCATAATCCAGGGGGCATGTACCAAATATATATCAGATTACTTTAATGGCCCAAAACAAACAAAAATCATCAAGTGTGAATTGAGGGCGATGAAGTAAAAAACCAAGTGATTAAATGACGAAAACGGGGCGATTAGCTCTTCCCTTGAAAGTTAAAAGGGCTAGTTACTCATTTTCAGAGTGTATGAAATTAATATGTAGTATATATAATGGCAAATTGGTAATAAAAAAACAGGAAACCTTATTGCAATCTTTTTTTAAAAAAAAATCAGGAAAGCTCATTGCCAGCTTTTGCATCAAGAATGTGGCAATAATGTAGTAAATAGAAGCAAAGTAAATGAGCTTAAAGAACTAAAATAAAGTTTCATTTTTCCGGTTTGAGCAATGTTCTTTTCTTCACATTGGTCGCCAAGGAAACAGAGCAGCAGACACTTTAGCTCATCTAGGAAAATCTTGTAATGAGATGGAAGATATATCTGGATGTTTATCCGAAATCATCCAACAAGAATGTATTGGTTTTCAATAGTTAAATGAAATTCCAGTAGGTTTTATCTCAAAAAGAAAAAAAAAAAGATGCATACTTACATGGTAAAAATTATGTTACATCAAAATTTATTTTTTAGGCATCATACATCAAAATTTATTTAAAGAGGGGAAAAAAAGCAAAAAAACTTTGAATTTGTTTAACTATTGAATGATAGAACATTTTCTCTTGTTTTACTATTGAATGGCAAACTAAAGATTTAGGATTACTCTTGTGACAGTGACACCATTCTTTGTTTAGGTGTTGGTGGGACACGTGGCAGACATCCACTTGTCTGTAAGATGCATTCCATGAAAGTCTCGTAAGAATGTTCAGCCACAAAATTGCCTCCAAATTTTTAACTTTTTGCCTCAACTTCCCGCCATTCTCTCTCCTCGTACCATGTCCCTATGACATTTTTCTAACCAAACAAAGCAAAGACAAAACAACTTCCAATGACCAAAAAAATAAGATTCAGAAAGTGAAACTAAAAGAACCCTAAAAAGGGTTAAACACTTAAACCCCAAACCCAGAAAAGAGTTGGCGAATTGGAAAAATGGGAATCAAAGATCTGCTCAAATTCATGAAACCCTTCATTGAACCCATTCACATCAAGAAATACGGCGGCAAGCGGGTACAATATTTCAATCTCTTTCATTTCTCTACCTAGAGCTAGATGATTTTCTTTTTCTTTTTTCAAAATTTTTGTTGCAATTTTTTACAGGTGGGCATTGATGCTTATTCATGGTTACATAAAGGAGGTATTTTTTTTATTTAATTCAGTTTAACTACTTTTTTTCCCCAATGTAAGTGGAAATGAGATGAATAGGCTGAATTGGTTTTATTTATTGAAAAATTGCAGCATATTCATGTAGCATGGAGATTTGTTTGAATTCAAAAAGTGAAAAGAAAACGCGATACCTAGATTACTTTATGCACAGAATCAATCTTCTTCGTTTCCATAAGATAATTCCTGTTGTTGTTTTTGATGGTGCAAATATCCCCTGCAAGGCTGCCACTGAGAATGAAAGACACAGGTTTTTTCCTTTAGCTTTTCTACTTCAACTTAAACTCTTTTCAAAGCTTGTGTTGTAGGGATGTAGCTAGTTGAAGTTCTTGATTTTGGCAATTTTCTTTTTCTTTTTCTTTAATCATTTATTGATGGGCTGTTTTCTTCAATTTAAGGAGAAGGAAAGATAATAGGGAATTGGCAATGGCCAAGCTTAAGGAAGGGGATGTTAAAGGTGCTATTGAGCTTTTCCAGGTTTCATACTAACCTTGTTCCTTTAGTCCAATGTTTGTACTTTTCAAATTGGCATTTTCCCATGTCCATTGTTATTACTTTTCAAGCGATTGGGGATTGAAGTTCTCCTTGTATGGTACTAAATGCTAGTGCTGGATTGCAGCCTGTTATAGTTTTAATTTAAATGATTTAAACCCTATCACCGATTCTTTGAGAGCATGAACTGGATTTTGAGTACTGATTTCAGCCTGTCCATTGTTAACTTGGATTGGAACTGTATAATTAGCTCATTTCAGATATTTCAGCAATCTTTCAATTATGTACTTTAAATTCTTGACTGTTATTTCTCAGATTGTGTGCATAATTTTTCATCTTCCTATGCTTGTTAATTCTGTCATCTCTATTGATTTATTAGCTGTTCTTATATAAATTTGTGTTTATCTCTTTTCCCTTCCATCGTGTAGAGAGCGGTGAGTATTACTCCAGCCATGGCACATCAACTGATTCAGGTATGATTTTGTTAACACAGTCAGCAATTCCTCTGCATCTCCATACGATTTTTGCTCATCACATAATTATAGTAGTTCTCATTCCTCTTCCTGTTAAAATCCATTCCGAATTTGTGTTGTTACATTTCAGATTTTGAGATCAGAGAATATTGAATTTGTGGTGGCACCTTATGAGGCTGATGCACAGCTAGCGTATTTGTCCACCCTTGAGGCTGAGAAAGGTGGAGTTGTGGCAGTGATTACAGAAGACAGTGATCTATTAGCATATGGTTGTCCAGCTGTAAGAACTCTTCCAAAACTGTGATATGGTGTGCTGATGGGAGGCCTTCTGCTCTCCTGATGACTTCTGATTTCTTTGTAGATTGTCAGAATTATTGCTTTATCATGTTTTGACTTTTGATGAGTTTTCTGTTAACAGACTATCTTTAAAATGGACCGATATGGCAATGGAGAAGAACTTGTTCTGTCTAACATTTTTGATTCTGTAACTAGTAAACCTTCCTTCAGAAATTTTGATAAAGAACTATTCACAGGTAATTTCATTTTGACACTTCTAAGTTATGTTCTTGAAGGTTAACTGTTGTTCAAAAGTCTAGGTTGTCAGAAAACTATGTAATGACATTTTACAGGTATGTAATGCCTTTGGACTAAATTTTAGCTATGTAATGACATTTTACAGGTATGTGTGTCTTAGCTGGATGTGATTTCCTTCCCTCTGTTCCTGGAATTGGGATTGTAAAGGCACATTCCTTGGTCTCCAAGTATCGGAACTTAGACCGTGTAAGTATTTCCTGCTTGCTTTCTCATATGACATTTAGGGTATCGGAACTAAGACCCTAAAGCCGCTTGACTATATTTCCCGCCCCTTTTTGAAGCCTTCTCCAAGAACAAATGTTGAGAAAACAGAGACATACCTTAAACACATGCTGTGCTAATGAGTCTTTCAACATGCTGCTGACTTTACCACATTGACTTGACTCTAGGTTAATTGTGAATTGACCATTGTTTTTGCATATATCTAGCTGGTTTGATGAGGCCGTTTCCCTAAATCAATAAACGACCTCTAAGCTTTGGTCTGTTGTTAGGCATGAGGGGCACATAATCTTAACAGCTGGTTCATTTACCGAGTATAACCAATCATGTGGACAGCTTTTAGAAGAATTCTAATGCTATCATAGTTTTATCTTTTGAGTTAATAACTCTAACATAGATTGATATATTTGTCTGCTGTGCAGTCGCAAGGCCTTCCTCCAGATAATGAACAAAATGGGAACATTTCATATTTAAAGGATCTTCATGCTGTGCTTCTGTTTGAAATCATAAGCAAGACAACTTAGCAAATAGTAATTAAGAATTAAATGAGAGAGAAAAAAAAGCCTTTTGTTGTTCTTTTTGTTGTTGTGTCCAGAACATTGAAGCTGGCATGTCATTTGCATGTTGTTGAAATAATTGTCTGGTTGTTCCTATTTCCAGCAGCATCTGGAATTGGTTTTGCCGTTGATGACAATTATAGCATCGTATAAATCTAAAATTCTAGATGATGTATACAATTCATCTTGTCGTAGCATCTCTATTGTTTAACATTTCCTACTTTTGTTGATATGTTTACAGGCTCTGTCAGTTTTGAAGATTGAGAAGGGAAGTCAAATGCCTGAAGATTACTCCAAATCTTTCAAGGAAGCAGTTGCTGTTTTTCAACATGCCATAATGTCTGTATGCTTGAAACATAATTATTAAATGACCCATTGCTTGATTTCATAAACTTATATTATACTGATGTTTTCAACCGGCTTTTTTCAGATATGATGCTGAAATCAAGGGACTTAGACACATGAAACCTCTTGCAGAGCAGCTTCTGCAAGCTCTAGACGAAGGGCTTGATTTCCTTGGACCGTATCCTTCTTTCTTCTATATACATGTTTTCAATTTTACTCTGATTTGCTTGTTACATGTTCACTTCATGATGCAGAAAAGGGAGGAAAAAAGTACGGAAAACAGAGATCATAGGGTAAGAGGAAGATTCAGAAGGTAACTTGGGGAGGAATAGAATAAAATTGGAGGATTCAACTGAGTATGAGTTTCGATTATTAATACTATTTCAATACTCAAATTTTAATGATAAATAATCTTAAACTTTAAGAAACTGACCTAAGATGCCTACTTATTAGATGACTTAATAACAAAGAGAATCTAATTAATATTGTTGAAACAAAGTGTCCTAAAATACTCCTAATACTTGAATAGAGCCATACAAACTAAAACAAAGTAATTTTATTATATTTTAATCCTTCAACCACTTTTCTTTTTTAGTCATACATGAATTCAGTGTTGAGATGAATGTCTTGATATAAATTGTTGACCTGCTAGGCATTGTATGCTATGGTGCATCTTTATCTATCTCCAATGACATCCGGTGCTGCTTCTCATCTAAGTTTACCACTTTGTGACAATTGAACATGTAATAAATATGTTTCGAGTGTGACATGCAAGTTTTTCCTTGACCAAGTACAAATGGTATCAGAGAAATCCCTCCATCAGTGGCTGTTGCGATTGCTGAAGGAAACTTAGACCCCATTAATATGGAGGCCTTTAACTGTATGCCAACATCTCGAAATCATTTACAGCCTACTGCATTTGAAACATCTGCTAGGCTCCAGTCGCTACAAACAGCTGATATATCCAGTCAAGAGAGCTGCTTCATGGTATTTTCTTCACATAAAACCAGAGAGAAAAGTAAGACAGGCAAGTTCTTTGAACCCTCATATCATTTAATGTGAAAGATATTTTCATACAATTCCCTTCCACTCCATGTTATGGTATGGAGTTTCTTGTTTCCATGGAATAACCTCGATATATTTTGAAATTTGAGAGCTTCAACATGATTTAAGGGACAAATCCATTAACCGATGGTTTAGACCTTTAGTATGAAATTTATCATTATATATTGGTCATCATCAGAATCACGATATCTCTTTGATGTCTTTTGATTATCTTGATGCATTGACTGATACTAATAGTATTTTACAAATGATGTCTGCTCATGCATATACATTCTCATATACATTTTCATGTATTTTACGATGGTATGATTTTCTGGTAGCAGGTACAATGAAGCAAGGTACAGTTTCAACTGAAAGGAAGTATTTCCCAGATGCTGGACTAGAGAAATTAGCTTTTCCAGTTAAATCTCATTCGGCAAAGGAGAATGTAGTCTTAGAAGACATTACTCTAAAGGTTCCAAACAACAACCCCTTCAAGAGAAGAAAAGTTGATGAAATGCACATAACCAAAGCAAATGACATGACTGAACTAGTTTCATTGAAGGGCGAGGATGAGAATTCAGAAATCTTATGTGTTTTTCCTGATAATAGCCAATTGACATCTCCTGAAAATATTTCTATGTCTGAAAGAAAACTTGAAATGTCCAAGCAGATAGAGAGCATTGCTGAAGAAATTTCAGTGGTGACTGAGGTACAAAATTCTGAAACCCTTTGCATCAACATGGGATCCCAAGAAAGTGTGAGTTCTAAACCCAAAGGAGTTTTTAGTGGAAGAGGGAGAGGTAAAAGTGAGATGTTGAAGAGAAGTAAAACCCTAAACACAGAGCCTAAGAACAGTATTTTGAATTTTTTTGCTCGTGCGTAATCCTTCATCATTTTAAATTGTAGTGTTTTTTATTAACCATTGCCTGCATGTGTTTATCATCTTTAAAATCCTACAATTGCATCATTCTTTAAGAAACATAGCCTTTGATTTTTTATTTTCATAGAAAGATAGAAAATGTAGCCGAAATTGTGTTTATCATATGGAAATGGTATACTGCAAGGGAGTCTTCAATCTTGGCAATGTAGTGTTTATTATGCTTTTGTGTAGTGATTACGAAAAACTCAAATGGTGGCCTCATAGAGGACCCTTGAAACATCTGAAATGCTTTAGAACTCATTGTTGAGCAGAATTTTATGCCTTTATTACTAAAACCAGATGGTTACAACTTACAATAGCAGGAACTGAAAGCACCATACTATGGGGTGGGGGGACTAAAGCATAGGAGCTAGCTAGCATTGCTGCCTTAGTCGGTTTCTTGGATGAACACTTCCTCTACATGATTAGTACATAAACAGAGAGAGTCTAGCCGCTTAATTCTTTTTCCAAGTAAGCATCTGCTTGAACCAGTAGGCTGACATTTTTGGGTATCTCTTGAGGGTTGAGTAATCAACATAGACAATGCCAAACCTTGAAGTGTAGCCTAACCTCCATTCAAAATTGTCCAGCAATGACCATGCAAAGTATCCGACTATGTTTGCTCCATTGTCGATAGCCTTTTTCATTTGAGTTATGTAATTCTTGTAGTAGTTGATCCTTGTAGTGTCGTGCAATCCTTGCGCAAGTGTAACATTTCCTGGATCATCCATCCCTGTTGAAACAAGCTTAATAATGAGATTCAAACCAATTCAAATTGCTTTTCTTAGTTTATTCTCAAAATTGCTTTTCTTATTTAAATTCAGGACAGATATTTACTAATCATATACCATTTTCTGACAATATAACGGTAGGATTCCCATAGTGCTCCTTCACATACATCAGAGCCTTGTACAAACCCCATGGTACATTGTAGAGCCAAGAAGAATATGCCTGCAAAAAAGCAGTAAGATTTTCATATTATAAGGCAAGTGAATTCAAGTTTGTTCAAATTTAGATATTATGATTGGCATAAGCTTACTCTTGGGCCAATTGGCTTTCCATTTTTCGCGTCTGCAGGTAGGCAACAGACAATAAGAGTTCAGACTTTTACAGTAGAAGAATAAGAATAAAAGAATTTAGAAGGAAGAAAGAAAGAAGAGTCTTACAAGTAAATCCAGCATTCCAATCAAGCTGATAGCTTAAAACTTTTGGTTTAGATTGATGTGGATCATATATATAGTAAGTGGTGTACTGATTAATGCCTACAAAATCTGTTGATCCCTTAACCATCTTAACCTCTTCTTTTGTAAACTTAGGTAGCCTATTTCCAACTATCTCCTGCATTGTCTTTGGGTACTCTCCATACACCAGGGGATGCATGAACCTACAGAATTTCAGGAAGCACTGTTAAGATCATGGTATTTTTTCATATGTCAAGAAATTAATGTTGCGAAAGTATTAGTGAAATCAGTTATTAAATGCATTATATCACCTCAAGGTGAACTTAGAATAAAGGGAGATTAAGATCTGTGTCTCTTGCTATATTTTAAACTCTTACCATCCAATATGAAAGTCTACTGCTCTTTGAGCTGCATATTGGTCTGCCTTAGATCTGGTAAGTGGCTCGTACCATACGAAATCCAAGAGAATTCCAATCCTTCCCTTCTGTTTTTGCTGAAAATGCAATATCCATTTTTAATCAAGTAAGGTTAAGTTTTCAAATGGTTGGTTTTCAAGAACTAGTTAAACTATGCACCATTTAGATCAGAACACCAAACAATTATTGATCTTACTTGGTACTTTTCCCGGTATCTTTGCACTGCAGATGCATGGGCTAAAATCAAATGATGAGTAACAATGTAAGGCTCGGTTCCCGAATTGCCTTCTGAACAATTTCCATATGGTTTGGAGCACCTCCCAGGAGCAAAGAACCCTGTATCATACCCGAGAGCAGCAACTACTCTCGGTTCATTGAATGTCATCCAGTACTTCACCCTGTCTCCATAGGTCTTGAAACAGAAGTCTGCAAATTCAGTAAAATCTTTCCTGGAAAAATAAATCCATATATATTATCAAAATGTAAGTCATAGGATCATATCAGCTTTGAAACTAGAAATTCAAAATCTAAATAATCCCAGGAATTGAATTGCCGTAAGAATGTACCAAAAAAAAAGAGTTGAGTCGTGGCATTGTACTTACACTGACTGGTAACTCAACCATCCAGTGTATTTCTTCTCAAGTGCATAAGGGAAATCATAGTGATTCAAATTAACGTAAGGTGTAATGCCTGCAAATTAACATACAATTTAGATTGAGATCAGCTCCCCTGTTTCAACAGAATATATTGTTCTTAATCTTATAATAATATAAGAATGGTTACCTTTTTCTAACAAGTAGTTGATCAGCCTGTTGTAGTATGCAACTCCCTTCCAATTTACTTTCCCAGTCCCATCTAAATAAAACGATTAAAAAAAAAACCTTGGGAAACAGATTATTATTATATTTTTTTAATGATGGACATATATATATATATAATTATTATATTTTTTAATGATGGATATATATATATATATATATGTATGTATGTTGATGAAGTACCGGGGAAAATTCTGGTCCATGAGATGGAGAATCTGTAGGCATCCATATTCAGTTTTACCATAAGATCCACATCTTCCTGTAACAAAAGAGAACCATTTTTAAATTGGACATCTCCAGGAGACGGGCCAGAAACTATTAGCCATTAGTTGCTTATACGCATAATGTAATTTTTTAGCTTATATGCATAATGTAATTTTTGACATTAATGGTCTAAGGGTCTTGCACCCGAGTTGTTCGAGTTGTTAACTCAACTGGTGAGTGCACCATACCTGGACCATGAGGTTCTGGGTTCAAGTCGCACAGAATGTGAGTTTAGTTGATTTATTTGTTTGTTTATTTGGTAGTTTGTTAAGTAGGTTATTTAAGGTAATTTGTTAGTCTGGTAACACAAAAAAAATGGTTTAAGGGTCTTGTAAAAAATGGTGAATCTCACCGAGTTCAAGGTGAGTCATATAGTATTTTCCATTCCTTTATATAGTAGCTGTACATAGACAATTTTCTTGTAAACAAACAATTAATACAAAATATATTAGGCTATTATTGCTCTAATTTCCAACCGTTGGATGCTTGATTCTTGGCTAAACTTTCTCTTGACTGTTGCTTGATATCTGCTTGATATCTTGCCCCTTTTCATCCTTCAATCTTCTATTGTTAAGTGAGTAAATTGGGGAAATAATATCTCTTCCTACGGTTGGTGGGTATGCTGACATGTAATTTTGACGAGTAGAATTCAATGTTGAAAAAAGGGGACTAGACTGTGAACCAGATTCATGGTCGATTCGTGATTCAACCGGATTGAGCGATTCAACTGTTGTCCGATCGTTTTGTTAAAAGTTATTTAAAGGCTGTTGCTAAACACCGCCTCATTTTTTACACTTTTGACACTTTTGCCCTTTGCTTCATTTTCTAAGATTTCAAATCCTCTGAAAGGTTGAAGTTATTACAAACGTAGAATAGCCCGAGAACTCCGGAAATGGACGATAACGTGCCGTATTTTTGATGATGATGTAAGAAAAATTGCAATTTTTTTTAATTTTTTTTTGGCAAAATGCATGTGCCGTCCCAGGGGGCGGCATCAGCCACGGCTGCAATTTTTGCCAAAAAAAAAAAAAAATGCCGCCTCCCTATGATGGCGGCATGCCGTGGACATTGCCTCCCTCCTGGGGCGGCACCGACAATAACTTTTTTTTTTTTACATAATTCTAGATCTACAACTTAGATCTACAAAATAACAACATATATTTCATAAAGATTTTCATACCAGTAAAGATTTTAGTTTGAAGGTTGTTTGAAGGTTTTAAAAGATTTGAAGTTAGAAAGTTGAAAAAATATGAACAAAGGGAAAAAGTGTAAAAAGTGCTGGGAGGAGTGGTCAGTTGATTATTTAGTTTTAATAACTCATTGCGTCTAGTTCCGAATCAAGCGTACCCGACTACCAATCTTGCTTTGCTGCTATCTTTTTTGATTTGTGACTCGGGAGCATGACCGCTTTGTATGGAAAACTATCTTGTGACGAACTGAAAAAGGGTAGACCGACGAGTGGCCTCACAATCGTTCGATTTTGATAGTTGAAATCGGCGGAATCGATGTGGATTGGATGAAAGGCAATGATGAGAGCGAGAGAAGAGGGCGGTGAATAGCAAAAAGGAGACTGTGTTTAGCAATTCAGTATTTAAAAATTATAATTTTTAAATATAAACTAATTTAAAAAATATGTTTCATATTAAAATATCATTTAAATCCGGTTTTTCGACTCAATCTTATTCGAGCCGGATTATAATATGCTTAAGGTTTTTTTTTTTTTAACAGAAAAAAAACATGAAATTGGTAGAGATTGAAGTGCAATCATTTCATTTGAAACTAAAAAGTCTAACATTTTACCACCGACTACGTGGCTAACGGCCTCTAGCCTCAAGGGAAGGTATAATAGTAAGTAGAAAAGTGCAAGCAGTAGAAATTAGCATAAAATATTGAATTATATACCTTGTAGCGATGATATTGGTCAACTGTCACATCTCCCGTGCCATTATTAGCAACAATGCCTGTTTCCAATTATTTAGAGAGAAAAAAAAAACAACAAAAACATTATCTTAGACAAGAGAAACAGTTCATCATGATCGGCAACAGCTTGGCGGGAATACTGAATTCTTAATTTTAGTGACAACCGACAAACTTTGAAGTAAAAGAGATGAAAGTTACCGGGCTTTTTAACGAAGACGTCCCAAATGCTGGGGCCACGACCGTCACCACTGGCCATGCCTTCAACTTGGTAAGCGGAAGCAGCCGTTCCAAACACAAAACCCTTTGGAAAAGACTCTCTGCTCAAACCGCCGGTATCAAACTTCACCGTCTCCGGCTGCACTTTCGACGAAGAAAGTTCTGCAACGCATTGGCTGCAAATGATGGAGCCTACGACGCAGAAAACCAACAAACTCATTTGGACTCTCATTTTTCTTGAGCTGTGTACAAGAAAAAGAAAGAAAAGGACTAGTGAGGGAAGTGGGGGTGAGGAGTCTATCAGTCTAAGAAAGTTTATTTATAGATAAAAAAGTGACTATGAAATTGAGATTTTATTTACGTCTAAAAAGTTATCTGCAACTGCAAGTTAACATTGCATTTTTATAATTTGTAAAAGAGAATTTTGTAGGGTAAAAGTTGGGCGTTACATCAATATTTGATGGGGGTACGTTTGGATTATATATAGATATACACGTGATATTTTAGCCAAAAGACGATATATTACGTTAAAAAAATTGGAGATATCTAGTCTAGTGAATACTATAAGACATATATATTTTACCCTGTCAATTTGCACCAATTGTTTTCTTGTTAAACTCTTGGTGAATTTTTCTTTTGGATTTATTTCTCTTTTTGTGCTTGTATGCAAAAGGTAAATCTTGCAATTATCAAATCACACTTTGTCTAGTCCTAATTAAGGCTAAAATTAGATGTGGGTTCCTATAGTCCTTATCATTTTAGCTTTTTTTGAACTTATTATCCTTTTCTTTTTGCTTTATTTTTGGCTCAGTTTCCAAAAGAAAGAACATTATGGCTGGTGTGTAGTGGCCCAATTTAATCATTCACATGAAGATGGAAATTAGAAATACATCACAGGAATCCTATCCCACTGTGTAAAGACGACAATTTCCTTAATCTCGGAAATTTGGAGATATCGATAGAGGAAATCGTTATATATGTTTTTGGTTTACCTAAATCAATTCATATGATTACATCCTCTGTCATTTCTTTTGCCACCGAGTTCTTTGCTTTAAATGGTAAACTCAAACAGAGCTTTGGATCCAGCTCTTTTGTTTCTGTTTCTTGGAAACCTCCTGACCATGGTTAGGTAATTCAAGGTAAATTGTGATTGTTCATCTTATAGCAACCCTAGGGATGAGGAAGGCAACGAGATTAAAGCCTCTATACGACACCTTGACAGAGCCACAAACTTCCTTGTAGAATGTTGGGGATTGAGAGATGGTTTAATTTATACATTGCATATGTAATGTTAAAAAATTAGTGTTGAACTGGATGCTACTTCTCTAATTGCTGCCATCGCCTCTAAATATGATGATTGTGTTAATTTGAAATATCTATCTATTATCACAGAATGCAGGTGGAGATTTTAGTAATTTGAAGAGTCAAGCTTCAACTGCGTTTAGGGAGGCTAACTATTGTGCAGATACTCTAGCAAAATACAGTAACCCTGTTTGTAGTAGTTTACATTAGGATTTAGAAATCCTCAATGAACCTCCTCATTTTGTTGGTAATTTATTATTTTTTTGGTCATATGATAATTTATTATTGCTTGATGCAATTGGACACTATATGTATCGTACCATTAATTTTTAATGATTAAGTTCCAGTTTCTAAAAAAATAAAAGAAAGACGACAATTTCCCATTGGGATTCAAGGATCCATTGTTGACAAATAGGCACCTTAAAATGTCATTTAGCTACGGTCAAAAAGAAAAATGGCATTTAGCACAAAAGGCAAGGCCAAATTCACAACTCCCTTTTGAACCCTAACAAAGAAAAATAACAACACACATTTTCCTCTGCCTTGACCACTGCATCATTTCATTTAGATTGTAGTCATTTAATTTCTTCAAGATAAATTGTACCCCTTTTAAAGTTCATATTTTTGCCGTTTTAAAACCCATTTGTTAGTCTTCACATTTTTTGAGTGGTAAGGTTTTTTTAATCTTTCAATTTAGATCTATTTTGGCATTGCAGTTGGTTTCTTTTGATACAATTTTTCAGTATCTTGTAGTCATTGAATCTCGATTAATTTGGAGTTAAGTCGCGTAATACTTATTTTTTCCATTCACAAGGTCTAACCAGGGGTGATCATTTTGATTAGTTTCATCAAACTATATTCAGGGATTAGGACATTAATAATGTCTTTTGGCAATATCTTTTTGTACAAAGCACAGATCTTTAAATACCAAAAAAGGGCAAAAAAAAAAATTAAATCTGAGTTTAATTTTGATCTTTGGCTCATCAAATGTAAGAATGAATTAAGATTTAAGACTGATATTTGTTCGATTTGGTCCTTAATATTTCTTATACTCAAATTGGTACATAATATTTTACATTAATCAAATAAGAGTTGATTTTTTCAAACCTACTCAAATAATAAGAGTTCCAACCAAATCAAATCTCGTCCGAAATAATGAAAGTAGAGAAGAAGTATAGTTTTGGAGAAAAAGACTTAATCTGTATTGTGTGATTATAGAGTATAAATACAAGATATAAGATAAGTAATAGGCTAAGTATAAGAGATATACATGTGAGAATTAAATTTACAATTCAAATTTAGGATTGCTAGTGCTAGGCTAGATTATCTCTTATCCATCAGTTAGGATTTGAAATCCTCATTCCCTCCAATACTCCCTCGCAAGATGGTGGATCTGCCAGAGACACCAATCTTGGAGATTAATGTAGTAAATCTGTTAGTGGCAAGGGATTTAGTAAGAACATCTGCTAACTGTTGTTGTGTAGGAATATGCTTCACTTTTAGTTGGCCAGCAGTGACTTTCTCACGAACAAAAAAGTAATCTAAAGCTAGATGTTTCATCCTGGTGTGAAACACAGGATTGGCACAAGTGTAAGTTGCACTGAGATTGTCACAGAGAATCAATGGTGTCGTTGGCAATTGAACATTTAACTCAGCGAGTAGGGACTATATCCATGTAAGTTCAGAGACACTCATTGTAATTGCTCGGTATTCAGCTTTAGTAGAGGAGCGTGCAACCGTCTCTGTTTCTTTGAACACCAAGATATTGGAGTTTTGACATAGTAAATAATATAAGCAGAGGTAGATATTCTGTTATTAGTGTTGCCAGCCCAATCAGAGTCTGTATAAACTGTAATGGTTGGTTTAGTTGTTGAACTTATGAAAAAACCATGTTGGATTGTGCCCTTTAGATACCTTAACACTCGTTTCAAAGCTTGAAGGTGCAGTGTGGTCGGCTTATGCATGAACTGAGATAGTTTATTCACAGCATAGCAGATATCAAGTCTAGTGAGTGTCAAATATTGCAATGAGCCAATGATCTTTCTGAATTCAGTATTATCCACAGCTGTTGCCCCATCATGAAGTGTCAAAGTAGTTGAAGTTGAAAGAGGAGATATGCACTCTTTAACACCACTCATATTTGCTTTGCTTAGTATATCAGCAATGTACTTGGATTGAGACAGAAATAAACCTTGCGAAGTTTGAAGTAACTCAATGCCAAGAAAGTAGTGGAGCTGACTAAGATATTTAAGAGAGAACTGAGATGTCAGAGCCTGAGAGAAGTCAGCTAAGAAATTGCTATCATTCCCTGTCAAAATAAGGTCATCAACATATACTAGTAGATATGCAATTTTGGTACCAGACTGATAGATGAAAAGAGATGTATCTACAACTGAGTTTTTGAAGCCATAAGAGATCAGAAAGTTGCTAAGAGCACAGTGCCAGGCACGAGGGACCTGTTTTAACCCATATATAGCTTTCTTCAGCTTACAAACCATATTTGGATGTTGTTTGTCATAGAGAACTAGTGGCTACTTCATGTAGACCTCATCACTTAGTTCACCTTGCAAGAAGGCATTATTAACATCCATCTGTTTGAGTGACCACCCATTTGTGACAACAATTGAAAGAACAAGTCTGATTGTCACAGGTTTAACTACTGGACTAAAAGTCTCAGTAAAGTCTACTCCACGGCGTTGAGTGAACCCTTTTGCCACTAGTCTGGCTTTATACCGTGCCACTGAGCCATCTGCATTTCTTTTCACTCGAAAGACCCATTTGCACCCCACAATGGTTCGATTTGAGAGTTCTGGAACTAGTTCCCAAATACCATTTTTGTTCAAAGCTTCAAGTTCCTCAAGCATTTGTCTGTTTCCAGTTTTGATCCTTAATAGCATGAGTAGCACAGGTTGGTTCAATAGTATCTAGAAGAAGGTGTTTAGTAGCAAGAAACAAAGTTTTTGGTTTGAAAATATTATTTTGAGACCTAGTAACCATAGGGTGAGATCTGGTGGAAAGGTTACCTTGATGTGAAGGAGATTTTGTTGCTGCTGGTGACAAGTCTGCACACATTGAAGGTTGAGCACAAGATTCGTCGAGAGAAGCAGCTGCTGGAATCGATGCTGGCAATGGTACTATGGCAGAGGATGGCACTGCTGGAACAGAATCTGTGTTCGGTGTTGGGATTGTGTTCGGCGCTGGGATTGTGGTCGGTGCTGGGACTATGTTTGATGCTGGGACTGTATTCGGTGCTGGGACTGTGTTAACAGGTTGGAAAAAAGGAACAATGGTTATTAGATTTGTATCAATGGCTGGATTCCATATGTTAAATGTGTCACCAGAGGCTGTTGATCTTGCATTTAACCCTTTAAACAAAAATTTTGACTTATCAAACATAACATGTCTTGACATAAAAATCCTATGACATGACAGATTCAAACACAAATATGCACTTTGATTCTTTGAATAACCTAGAAAAACACACGGCCTTGATTTTGGTTCCAACTTGTGTTCAGTATAGGGCTTAAGCCCAGGATAGCATAAACAACCAAGCACTTTAAATTTTTCAAAATTTGGTTCCTGTTGAAACAATTTTTGAAAAGGACTTTGATTTTTCAATACTGGACTTGGCATTTTGTTCAAAAGATAAACTACAGTAGCAAAAGCATATGGCCAATATTTCAAGGGCATAGATGCATGATGAAGCAATGTTAGACTCTTTTCTACAATAGAACGATGTCTTCTTTCAACAATGGCATTGTGTTGTGGAGTGTGATCGTGGTGTGTTTGAAGATGCTGTATTCCTAAGTTGGAAAAGAAGTCTTTCAGTTTTTCAAACTCACCTCCACAATCTTAATAGACAGTGACAATTCTAGTTTTGAAGTAGTTTTAACCAGGTTTTTGAACTTTTGAAATAGTTGAAAGACATCAGACTTCAATTTGATTGGATAAAACCATGTGTATCTGGTATAGAGATCAACAAATGCAACATAGTAACTAAAACCTTTGTCAAAGGTGATTCTGGCAAGACCCTAGACATCTGTGTAAATAACATCTAATGGACCTCTACTAACGATGCTTGAAGTGGAGAAAGACAAACGATGACTTTTATTATAAAGACATGTATCACATGAAACAAAGTTTTTCTTTGATAAACAAGGTAAAGAAAACGACTTCATAACAGATTGCAAAGTAAAAGAGTTTGGATGACCTAGCCTCTGGTGTCAGGTTGCAATATCAGTTTTGGTTCCCAGTACTGCCAAAGCAGGTGGTTCAATTATTGGTGGTTCATTAGAGAAGTAGTAGATCCCTCCTCTATTCAGACCTTGTGCTACTGGTTTCCTTGTATGTAGATCCTTCACCAAGAACTTTTAAGAAAAATTCAACAGAAACAGGATTAGTCTCAGTTAGTTTAGAAACAAAAATTAAGTTTGCTTGGGTTTTAGGTACACAAAGAACATTGTTAAGAGACAATGAATGTGAAGGTGAGTTTATAGAAGTAGAACCAGTATGGGATATAGAAAGACCTGTGCCATAACCAATTAGAAGATCATCAGGACCATCATATTCTTGAACAAAATGAAGATTTTGAACCTTGTTGGTAACATGGTGATCAGCACCAGAATCCACAATCCATCCAGCAGCAGGAGTAGTGGAACTCAGATGAGCAGTAGGAGCTGATGTCTTTGGTCGAATCTGATAACAAGTCTTGGCAGAATGTCTTGGCTTTTCACAGATTTGACAAACCATTCTTCTGCCAAGAATATAAAACTGTTGTTTCTGAAAACCAGAATGATAAGAGTTGTATTTGGAAAAATTACCTCGACCTTGATTCGACTTAGACCTGTTATAGTTTCTGTTTGCATAATGAGCAGATGGAATGGATAGATCAGAGGCACTTTGCTCTTGTTTTTTCAGCACTTGCTCATAATCAACAAATCTGTCCAGCAAATCTTCAAAAGAGATGTAAGAATCTCTAGCTCTAATGCAAGCTGCAAGTTCCTTGAATTCAGGACCAGCACCATTTAGTGCATAAATGACCAATTCATCTTCTGCGATCACAGTGTCAATGAGTGCTAATTCATCAGCTGTGCTTCTGAGATTTTGAAAGAACTCAGTCCTGCTACCCTTAAAAGCAGTTAATTTCTCACGTAGTGACATCATCTTGGAGCGTGACTTGTTTGCAAAGAGTTTGGTAAGTTTTTTCCCAGGCATTAGAGGAAGAGGCTGCAGATGCAATGTGAGAGACAATACTCTCAGTGGAAGAGGCTATCATGCCATGAAGTAGTAATTGATCTTGTCTAAGCCAATGCTCATATGCAGGATTAGATACCATTTCAGTGGTGCGTGCCTTTTGAATTTGCTTTGATGGAGCCTTATGCATGCCATCAATATAACCAAGCAAATCGAAACTAATTAGGAGTGACTGAAATTGAGTCCTCAAAGAAGGGAAGTTGGTTGCTGTCAGCTTAATAGGGAGATGAGCAGCAGCATTAATAGTGAAAAGTGGGAGATTCTGACTGGATACGAGTGTACTAGTGGATTGTGATGTTGTAGAGGAAGACATGGTGGAAACAAAGAGATTAAAGAAATATGAAATGGGGATGGAGGGTGGGAGAAACAAACCAGGATAGATTAACTCGTTGGATCAAGGCATCTTTTCACCACTGCAAACAAAATACTAACAGATTTCCTTTAACAAAACTCGATTCTCTTTCTCCCCATCTCCTCCATTTTTCTGGGATTAGACACTTTTTTGTTTCAATTTATTATTTTGAAAAAGCATATGATAGGATTGAATGGTCCTTTCTAGCACAAACTCTTAAACGACATGGTTTTCCTCCTAGATGGATTAATTACGTGCTCACTTATGTCTCAACTGTCAAATTTAAACTTCTCATAAACCGTGAACTTTCTCAGCATATTCTCCCATCAAGGGGTCTACGACAAGGGGACCTAATGTCTCCTTTCCTTTTCATCCTTTGTAATGAGGTTTTAATTCGTATGCTGAACTTTCAAACTCTCAATAACTCTGTCATCCCGATTAAAGCTTCCAAAAATGGCCCTCCTATCCCTTGTCTCTGCTTTGCAGATTATTGTTTTATTTTCTCTAGAGCAAGTTCTTCCTCTATTACAAATGTTGCTGCTGTCTTGAAAGTGTACTGCTTGGGTTCTGGTGAACTGATCAACTTTGAAAAATCTTCTGTTCTGTTCTCTCCTAATACTCCTTCCCATGTTAAACAAAATTGTTCTAACATTCTTGGCATTTCTAATAGTTCCCATAAGGACAAATACCTAGGCCTACCACTAATTGTAGGAAGAGTTACAAAACAAACTTTCTTTTTTCTTATCGAAAATGCCAAACAAAAATTAGACCAGTGGTATAACCACTTCCTTTCCACTGCTGGAAAACTCACTTTAGTTAACTTTGTCCTACAAACTTTGCCTCTTTATGCCATGTCTTTCTTCAAAATTCCTGCTGGCACGATCTCTAACTTACACTCAATTGCTGGTAGATTTTTGTGGCAAAAGTCTTCCTCTTCTTCCAAAACTCATCTTGTCAATTGGAAAACTATAACCCTTCCCAAAGACCTTGGAGGACTAGGTGTTAAAGATCTTCTCATAAGCAACAAAGCTTTCCTTCTTAAAATTGCTTGGCAGCTTCATTCTCAACCAGATGCTCTTTAGGTTAAGGTTCTCAAAGCTAAATATTTCCCTAAATCCGCCCTCTTTGATAGCTCTAACATCTCTTCTAATGGTTCTTGGTTTTGGAGAGGACTTAACTCCATCAAAACTGATTACAAAGAAGGACTTTCCTGGCTAATTCATACAGATAGTCAATTAAACTTCTGGTATGACCGTTGGTTTTTTGGTTCTACCCTTGCATCTCAAATTGATATGGTTCCTTCTAATTTAGCAAGCCTTACTGTTAAAGATGTCATTGACCAGCAGCACAATAACTGGGATTTATCTTCTATACAGCAACACCTCTCACCCTACCTTTGTGCCAGAATTCTTTCCATTCACATCTCTTCTGTTAGGAATGAAGATAAATGCTTGTGGGGTCCGAGTGATTCGTTTTCTTTCTCCGTAAAAGACACTTACAGGTGGTTATACTTTAGATATAATTCACCCCAGCTCCCTACTTTACCTTGGAAATCTATTTGGAATTCCAAGTGTCTCCCAAGAGTTAAAATCTTCCTATGGCTCTTAGCTCATGGCAAGTTACCTACTGCTTCTCTTTTAAATTATAGAAATATTATTCCTTCCAACTTATGTCATAGTTGTGGACAAATTGAGGATATTCCACACTTATTCAAGCTTTGTTCTACTTACAAGTCTTTGGTTCAGGGCAATTTCAGTTTCTGGGACCCTTCCTCCTGCAACATTTCTTTGTTTTTTCACAGATGGAAGAATACTCCATTGGCCATGGAGTCTGCTTCTCCCATTCCTTACATAACGTTTTTTGCTTTTTATCTTTGGTTCATTTGGAAGAGTAGGAATGCTTCCCTCTTTTCAAATGAACCAATTGATCTCAATTCAATTCTTTATAAGACAAAATATATGGCTAGAACCTTTTACTCTCACCAACATCCAAGTTCTGTTCAGGTTAATCACATTCAGGTTTCTTGGCAAGCTCCACCTCCTCAATGGGTCAAAATTAATACTGATGGGGCATCATCAGGAAATCCTGGTTGGGCGGGGGTTGGTGGGGTGTTTAGAGATCATAACAGGATGTTGGTTGCGGCTTTTTCTTGTTTTGTTGGTTTTACTACTAACAATTATGCTGAACTTTATGCAGTTAAAGAAGGGCTACTACTGGCAAAACAATGGGGACTTAATAACATTTTTATTGAAACTGATTCATCCTTGGTTGTTTCTGCTTTTTCCAGGAGGACAGTGAGACAGCCTCGGCTGCTGCTGCTGCTTGAGGAATGCCTGGCCCTTATCTCCTCTTTTGATCATGTATATATTGCTCACTGCTATATGGAGGCAAATCAAGTGGCTGATAAACTAGCGCGAGATGCGGTGGAACACAAGAGAAGACAAAAAATTTATCACTCGCTTCCTGAATGTCTTTTGGATGTATATACAGCTGATGTACAAACTAGGTCTTTTGATAGGATGGCAGCCATTCATATTAGTCCTCACCTACAGAGGACCTTTTTGATGTAATCATAAGTAACCCCTTCTGTAACCTCCCTCTTTCATATATAATATAAATATCTTTTATGAGCAAAAAAAAAAAATAGACTAACTCGTTGGAGAACAAGCTCTGATACCATAATGAAAGTATAGAAGAAGAATAATTTTGGAGAAAAAGGTTTAATCTGTATTCTGTGATTACAGAGTATAAATACAAGGTATAAGATAAATGATAGGCTAAGTATAAGAGATATACATATAAGAATTAAATTTATAATTCAAATTTAGAATTGTTAGACTAGATTATCTCTTATCCATAAGTTAAGATTTGAAATCCTCATTCCTGAGCTAAACCCTTTTGAAGTTTGAACAATACTCCAAACTGGAATCAAATTTGAGCAATTAGGCTTAAATTATACTAACTTATATTATTCATTATATAGAACTCTAATAAAATGTGTTTTTTTTTTGGTGGAACTAATAAAATGTGTTGATAAACTTGCTTTCAACTCTCCAGAGAATTCCGGCCAGTAGTTTAGGTTTCTGATCCCAAGAAATTAAAATGAGGAAAGGAATAAAGTTTCCTTTGTCGACCACATTGCCAATACTAATTATTCCATACCTAATAATTGTTGCTTATTTTAAGCCTTTTAGGTTTTTCTGTTGAGCTTTAAATTTTTTATTTTTTACTACATTTTACTGTTATTTTAACTTTTAAGTTCTTTATAACTGTTGGATTGCCGATAATCACTGCCGTGCCTAGCTAGAGTAGCTACCATAACTACAATAAAATTTTGGATTTTGAATTTTTTATTAGTATTTGGATTCTATCCGATGACCTTTTAAAATTTTTTTTTTAAAATACTAGAATTATAAACCATCGCTGCTCCAGGAGTTTTTTTATGTAATGTTTGAAATCATTGACAATGAAGTACAATATTTACAGGAAATACTTAAACAAAAAAAGAAGAAGAAAGAAATGGTTACAAGGATAATTTTAATTTGATAATAACATATAGTCATAAAATAGAATAAGAGAAAGGGAAATGATATTATTTAATGCATTTATTTAATTTTTTATTAACTAAAAATTTATTATTTTTCAATAAAATTAAAATATTAATTTCTTATGAATTTTCAGTACAAAAAAATTCCTTATGAACTTTTTTATTTTTAAAAATATTTGAGAAAAGAAAAAAAAGGAGAAAATATGCCAGATAAGTATAACCTCCACTAACATTACAATTTTTTTTTTTTTCACCACGCTATGCGTTTATTTTAATACTCCAATTTGTTTGTATAGTCTTCGGATTTTTTTTTTGGAATCGATAATAAGGAGTTATGCATATACAAATTAATCTATTTTTATCTTCTTCTTTTTTTGAAAATTTGATCATCTCAATTTTATTTAATCAAATTCCGAATTACAAACATGTAGAACAAGTCCATACCAAACATAATTTGCACTTATATCACTTACACGCTATATGTGCCAAATTATGAGCTAACTTATTTCCTAATCTACTTACATGTCTAAAATAACAAAAATTAAAATGAGAGGCAATATCTTTAATCTGGTGAATCAAAATACCCCCTCCCATAAAGTTGCTCCTAGTCTATTTATTTCCAAAATAGCCAAGAATGAATCACATTCCACCTCACAATATGTTAAGCCATATCTAAGCCAAAATTAATCCAAATCGAAGATCATATACCTCGGCAAATAGCGGATCAATTACTCTATCAATTCGAGAAGTGTTGCACTGAAAATTATTTGGCCTGTCCCTGTCGCATCTCTAATTACCACTCCGAATCCAACTTCATTACGTTCAGCATAGAAAGATGAATTCGTGTTTAATTTTACCATACGCAAAGGTAGGGGTGTAAGTGATACAACACTATTCGCAAGCTACTCGAGTTCGACTCGAAGAAAATTCGAATTCGACTTAATTAATTTATTTAATTCTTTAATTCAAGCATTAACTAAAAACTTTTAATTGTTTCCAGAAAAATGAAATATAATTCTTCATGAATTTCTTTTGTAAGGGAAATTCCACACAAGCCGAAAAATTGACCCGAATTTTGTCCCCATGACGTGTCATGGCTAGTCATCCCATGTTATGTAGCAAAACTCCATTTAAGTAGTGGTATGACCAATCTGTTGGACCAACCGTGTAAGAACACGTAATGGAGGATCAAATTTCGGGTCAATTTTTCAGGCTGTGTAGCAGAACTATTTTTGTAAATATTTGAGGAAAAGGAAATTGAGAGAAAATACCAAGTGGCATATCTCTTTAGTCTCTTTTAGGGATGGTATAGACAAGCATATTAATAACTTTTTATTGTTTCTATAAAAATGAAATATTATTCCTTCATGAATTTTTTGTAAATATTGAGGAAATGAAATTAAGAGAAAATGGCAAGAGGCATATCTCTTTAGTCTTTTTTAGGGATATGATTAATAGTATGGTATAGATAGATGTTTAAGATGTTAAGATTCTCTCTTTATTTAATTTCTTTTTCAATAGTCTTAAAGTAAATCTAATAAGAATGTAACCCACGAAAGGGGAAGCTATACATACTAAATAACGCTGGAAATACTATCATTTTGTAAAATATTAAGGGTTATTTTGGTGTTTGAATATATGGATATATTTTTATTTTTGTTCGGAGACATATAAATTTAAGATAAAAAATATAAATATTACTTTTTAATACGTTCCCAAAATGTTATTTGTATTTAATTTCATTTTTCATCACATCACCTCTAAATCTTGCTTCTAACAAATTTATATATATCTTTATATATGTTAATATAAGTACTTTAATCTTTAATTCATAAAACCTTTTGATATAGTACTTGACATATCTTTTATAAAAAAAAATTTATTCCACCATGTTATAAAAAAAAATCTACCAAAAGGTTGTGTTCAAAGAGTTGCATTAAAAAAAAAGAGTTGCATTAAAACTAATCTCATTCTTTAATTTAGGGGAAAATTAAGGAAAGAAAAAGAAAAAGGATTGATGTGACCAAATCAAAAATGGTCCAAACTAAAATCAGCCCTTCATGATTGCTGTTTTGTTGCAATGTTGCTTGCTACTAAAAATTATAAAATATCTCTCGTCAAACCAACCTTTACTTGTATTGCCAAAAACAAAAAACCAACCTTTACTTGTTCTTTGTTTGCCCATTTTGTCATTAAAAGGCACGTGTTTGACTGTGAAAATTCGGACGTCACGTCAGTTCCTCTGTCCAGTGTCCACTTGATATGGAAAAGGGGTTTGTCCCATTTTTATAATTTTTGACACTTTTGTCATTTGCTCCATTTTGTAATATTTCAAATCCTATGAAATCTAAAAAAACATGCTAATTACTAACGTGAAACAAGCCGAGAACTCCGAAAATGGACGATAATGTGGGTTAATGTAAAAAATCTTTAAAAATTTTTTTTTTTTAAAAAATGGCCGAACCGCCCAAGCTGGGCGGCTAGCCATGGCAAGGCCGCCTAGCTTAGGCGGCTAGCCATGT